>CAJVSB020000888.1:0-125506 GCA_911865555.2 Thlaspi arvense | reverse complement strand
TACACATATATATGAATTTAATATTTTAATGTTAGAATAAAAAATTAATTTTAATTTTTTTTAATACGTTTAAAATATATTAAAAGTTACTTTTTAAAATTTTAAATCTTTATAACAAAAAATATTTTTTCTTTGAACATTTTTTTGTTTATTTTCTTATCCTATTCTATCTAATATATTAAACATAATAAACAGAATATGAATTTTTATTCTATCAGTATGTACTATATATACTTATAAAAATCTTGATTTTATTCAATTTCATTCACGTTTCCATTCTCACTTCTATTTCTTAAAATTCATTTCACTGTATTATACGACACCTAATTCTTTCAAAACCGGACGTGAATGGTAGAACGCGAATGGTATAACCTTCCCCAGAAGGTCGAGGAATCAAAATTATTGTCCGACTTAAGATAATGAATCCTACCACCCACACATACTTGTTGATAATCTACTTATTCCATTTTGTCTTAGTGCTTGCAAGGTTTGGGAAAAATAGAAAAAAAAAAGTAAAATAAATATGATTAAATTCGGGAAAGAAAAAAAAAATGAGGGCAATATTTCATTACGAGTTCTCTGCAAGTAGTGGAGTGTCCTAGACCGTCAATAACGGCGGGCAGTGCAAAAACTCAAAATAAATTTAAAAAAATAAAACAAAATAGTTTAAAACATGATAATTAAAATATTAATTAATTAAAATTGAGTCAAATTATAATAAATTTAGGTCTGAATCCAAATTGAATTATGATAGATATGAATTTAAATCTAACATTAATGTAATTTATCTAAATTTGATTCGAAATCTTATAAAATATATTTCTAGTACTATCATATTTAAATCTAGTCAAAAATTGATATTTGACATAAAGATTCTGAATATGAATTATTAATTATTATTTATTTATTATTTTATATTTTTAAAAAAGTCAAATAAAAGTAAAAATTTTTAAAAATAATTAATAAATAATTTTAAATTTAAAAATATAATATAATTATATTTGACTTACGGCAAATATTATATTTAAGACTAACTTATTGGTAATAAATAATAATTATAATTAATTTATTAACGTGCATATTTTTTATTTTTTAAAATAAAAATATATTTTTAATTTTAATTTTAAGAAAAATAATTTTTAATTCAAATATGATAAATTAAATTTATATTATAATACATTTAATATATATTTTAAATTTAAATTTTTAAAAAATCAAATCAGTAATATTTATATTCATTTTAAATTATAAGTTTTTAAATTATATTATATTTATTAAATTTTTATCGAATAATAATTTTAAATAATTAAATTTAATTTAAATTAGGGTAAGATTGAAATTCACTTGATCCGCGGCGGTAGCATTGCGAGCCTCCTAAACGGTCCTGTTCATGACATGACTACCCTCGTGTCATTTCCGTAATTTTTCCCAACAATCATGCCCGATCTCTTATGCACCAGGTGCGGTAATTTCCATACCAAAAAAAATGTAAAATGAATTGAAATTGTGAAATGAAAACACTAAAAATCATTTCATTTCCACCGCATTTCTACAGAAAACCTCAACGCTTTGGCTTTATGTCTGCAACTTGAAAACTAAACTGCTGTCGGTTATTCGTAAGACGCGCATCAGCAAAAGCGTGAGTATTCAGAGATTTGAGAGCTTCGAGGCAAGTCGGCGAATCTCGAGCAAGCCAGCGAAGGAATGAACTAATCGACCGTGATGAGCAGCTGATTGTTCCATTTTTTGGGTCATGATCTGTCTGTGGTAAGAATGATTGCTGTATTTACTGTATTTTCTCGATTTGAACGACACAGCTGGAAGTGCGCAGAGCCTAACAGAGACGGAGTTAGAGGGGTTCTTAGGGTTTCTCTGTCTGTTTCTGCATTCAGAGAGAGCAGAGGCAGTAGTAGAGAAGAGAAATCAGGATTTGGAAGATGGCGGAGGTGATCCTCCATATATACGACGTCACGAACAGTGGTTCAGAAAGACGAACAACACTATTGTTCAGATCAACAAGATCTTTAAGGACGGTATTGGTCTAGGCGGCATCTTCCACAGCGCCGTTCAGGTTTCTTACTCTCTTCTGTGTATAAATATGTGGAATGATGGAATGCTTCAGCATGAGATCTAGGGTTTTAGGTTTTCGTTCCAGTAATTGGTGCTGAGAAATTGACTTATACGGAAGTTATTTTGTCTTGTACTCTATCTGTACCGAGCGATGTTCTTTCATAAATGACTACTTAGACGTTATTGTACATCTTGGTCTTATTCGGAAGCAATGGAACTGCTTGGATTTAATTTGTGCATGTTTAATTTACACGCAGTTGAGAATATTGGTGACTTTTAAGGATGAATAGTTTTGGCTCGCTCCTTAGTGTTTTCACTTGTTCGTAACTTTTGATTTACGATGTGTGGGGTGAACTGTGGAATCTTCTAGCAATCCAGCTCTAAATTTATTGAGTTGTGGGCCAAAAAAAAAAGGGCAATTTGGTCTAGCGTCTATCTGAACTTTATTGTCATTCAACTGTTGGGTTGATGGGGAGATCATTTCATTCAACATCAAGTTATTATTTGAACTAATTGTTAGGTTTTAACTTTGAGAGAGAAGTGAATTCTACCACATTGTTTTGAACTTGGGAGAGAGAAGTGCGTTCTACAACATGGAGTCACCTTGATTATTGAACTATCATCACTAAGTTGGGGACATACTCTTGGATAAATAGAATTATTTTAATTGTATGTTATACTGCTGTTCTGGGATGGTCTAGTGCACTTATGGCTTATGTCTCCCTCTTAAGGTAGCTTGAATATATAGGAGAGAAAAAGTAGAGTTGTTATAGGGAAGGGGGAATAAAAATTGAGTTCTTGAAGTAATTTTTTACAACTTTCCTTGCATTCTTCTAATCTATTTAAAGTGTTGACTTTAAGGGCCTTTATGCAAAAGTTTAGAGTACAAGCTGCCTTGTATGAGACTGACTAATGGAGATTATGATGCATGCAATGCAACAACTAGAATTTTATTCCACTTAGAAATTGGAATTTAATTAGAATTTTCTTTTACGTTGTCCCATTTGAGCATATTAATTCTTAAGTGTATTTTATTTAGTTGTGTTTTGGGCCTAGTATTGAGAAAATGCTCCTTATTTCGTTCCTCTCTCTTCAGCAGTTTATCCAAATATATCTCTTTACCCATTCCTTCTCTCTTTTTTTTTTTTAAATGATTTTCTACTGGATCTTATAATTACATGAATTTTAGTATTCCATCAAAGACATGAGATAAGATTTGGTAGTGTAATAACTTCTTGATGTTAAAAGGAAAATCAAGGTTTGATTTCTCTAACAACAGATCTGATAAAGGGTACAATGCTGTGCATGATATGGGATCCTGGCAAAAATTAAGGATTTAATGCATATCAAGACCTTCTTAAATGATATATTGCATTCTTAATTCATTGCCGGTTCTAGGGATGTCAAAAAGATTAAGTTTTAACTCTTATTATGGCATGTTTGGTTTCTAGGTTTGGATTGAATTGAATTAATAGTGAGGATATATTTGTGGCTAAGAGATTGGAGAGGAAAAAGGTGCAATCTGAAAATTTAAGCTCTAGGATAAATGTTTGGACGTTTGTGGACTTCCTTAGTCCTGATTATTTAAGTCCTGCCAAAGTTCAATATAAAAGTGGAGCTGATTAGTTTCTCGATTGGGAAATCATTGCAATTAATAGTTGGCCTAAAATAAGTATGGACAAACTATTATTTAAAGCACATGGTGGACACCCAAATTGTAGTCTAACTAAACTACTATTCGGTCATGGATTAGTATTTGTTTATCTAACTAGGCCTCAGAACAAGCATGGTGGATTACATAATTCCATGATTATGTGGTTTTCAGAAATATGCATACAGGCTTTTTTCTGCTGAAACAGCTGTACCTCACAAATACTCTCTCTCTCTCTCTCTCTGTGTAATATATTCCATTTTCCTCAAATATTAAAATATATTTTTTGCCTCATGTCAATTAATCTTAACTTACGATGTTTCTTTGCCATCTCTCTAATATATTTTTCTCTAATTCTTATCTAATCTTTGCTCTCTCTCTCTCTCTCTCTCTCTCTCACGTGCGCGCGCGTGGACACTGGTGTTCCCCCATAATTCTTCTTATATCTTTTATCTTTCTCAGACAGACATTCTTATCTTGCAGCTATTCATTCTATCACTTCTCAATAAGCACATTTATACTACATTATTTTTCCCTTTCCCTATGCAATTCTTATCAAACTTGAATTCTGTTTGAGTTGCATTGAGTCAAATCTGGTCTGTAAAAGTGAATGTATATATTTATTTCCTTACTTAAAGTAACTAAGATTGATTCTACTTATATTGGGGTTTGAACAATTGTCCATTTCAAAACTCTGTAGAACTGATATGTCATTTACAATTTTTCCATTTATAGGATGTGAAATTTGATTACTTCATTCAATTGAATGAAGCCCTATAAGGCCATATTTAATGGACATACTATATGAACGAATCAATAGAGCAAATATGGATTGCTTGTCCTCCTTTCGTAGCAGGTCTACAGGATAAGCAATTCAGCCATTTGGCATGTCCTTTTTCTTTATTTTATTTTATTTGGGGTGAAGGGAGGGGAGGAAGAAGGGTCTTTGGTGTGTTAACTAATTTTTTTCTCCCCTACTTCCATCTTCCAGTCTTTTCTCCTTATATTTCTTGCCAATACACATTTGTAGTCCTTGTTTTAGGTTTTTTTCTTGGCTGGATGATGACTACCCTGACGCAGAATTTTGTACAACTTTTTACCAACTCTCACTACTATATTGGTTTAGAAATGAGAATTCCTAGCTGATGTCTGCTTATGCACAATGCATAAATGAAGCAAATTTTCCTGATAAAATCACGTGGCAAATGCAGCTATTTTGATTTTAATATTAAAAGATTTGTTATTTTGGAATGGTAGCTTGTTTTCTTTGATTTGTTTTTTAAATTTTCTGCCTTAGTGCCTTTATCCCTGCAAGATTAAGTCTTGATCAACTCAATTTACTTAGTTGCTATTTTTGTTGCACAAAAGTAAACCAAGAAAAAGGCTTACTGCTGGGCATATATGGTCAATGAAAAATAAAATTATTGAGTTTCTTTTTTTCTCATCCATTAGATCATCTACACAAGAAAAAGGTTTATTGTTGGGGTATATATAGTCAATGAAAAATAAAAATTATTGAGTTTCCTTTTTTCTTATCGATCATCAGTTTGCAGCTTTCTATATTGAGGTTGGCTCTTGGAAGCAAATGTTTGAAGTATAAAATCTATAATTCAGCCTTGAGAGAGCATAGGAATAATATCTCTTAATCAAAAGAATAACAGTTGGAAAATTTTGGTGCTCCAGAAAGTATCCTTTTACCTGATTTGACTGCCATCTTTTGCATTGACGCTGCTCCTTGATCAATAACTTCTTTCTGGAGTTGCTTTTCATCTCCCATAAAATGCTTTTTCAATAAATTGCATTGGCATATCCCTCATACATGAATTGCCTACTAAATTTTCCATTTCCTAAATTCATGCTGAATTAGAATGCATATGGAGTTTTTAGATAGCATAACTAGCTTGTCTGTGTGATGGATGGCAGGTTTATGGAGATGAAGAATGGTCATTTGGTTACTGTGAACAAGGTACCGGAGTTTTTAGTTGCCCTGCAGCGAAGAATCCAATGTATACATATCGTGAATGCATTGTTATTGGGAAAACAACCTGTTCTATATTCGAAGTTAATCAGATTCTTAGGGAACTAAGTAGGGAGTGGAGTGGATGTTCATATGACTTGTTATCAAAAAATTGCAATCACTTTTGTGACGAATTCTGTGAAAGACTTGGCGTGCCAAAACTCCTGGTAATGTACATCTCTGTGTCTCTGTCTGTCTGTCTGTCTGTCTGTCTCTCTCTCTCTCTCTCACACACACACAAACACAAAAGGAGACGTGCATGGGACATCCTTTACATTCTTGTTTTGGTTTTATTTAATAGTACTGTTTGTCATGTGACTGCAAGCATTTGCTTTGATATTAACAAATAAATTATCCTTTCGGTGCCATGTGCTGCCATGACTGACATACAGTATAATGGATATAGATAGAACCTGCGCTTTTCACAGAAATCATGCATTGACTGGAAATGTCAAATTAGTTTCACTGTCTTTCTAGTTTTGCCCATGACATTGATTAATGATATTTGTCAGACTTGGGGCTGGTCTAGAATCTAGATCAGTTTCTTGCATAGATGTGAATACTAAGGAGGCTTTTTGTTTTTAACTTCTAATATGTTGAGGTAGTCTTTTTTTTCCTCATCTTTCCTTCCCTCTGATTCTTTACATTAGGCGGGGTTCAGACTTCAGACAATTTATAATGCACTGTTTTTAATAGTCATAATGCTAATGTTTCTCAATTCTGTTTTCTTTTGAGACCAATGTGGACTCCGGCAGTAAAACTGAAAACTTTGCAGTTTTGTTGTTATATTGCCTTGGTTTTGTAGTGTGACCATGACCCAGTACTTCAATCTCAATCTCACATATGCTGAACAGTTGTCAAGTTCTCATTAGCAGTAAAGAAGATGTTCTTATAGCTTCTGTAACAGGTTGGGTTAACAGGTTTGCCAATGCGGGAGATACTGCAGTGGAAATAGCGGAAAATACTGCATTACGGGTAAGATGGTCATGTCCTCCTCCTGTGGTTATACAACTTCAATTCAGAAATTGTACCAATTGCTCACACTTCCGTAGCTATGGCCTTGTTCGGATACCCAGGCTAGCCCAGATATCAAACACCCAGGCCAAAGGATGTTTAAGAGGTGGTGGGATTTGTCCCAACCCTCTGGCCAAAGGATGTTTGGGGCTTTTGGTAGATGGTGTCCACCATGCAGCGCCCCCCCCCCCCCCCCCCAAAAAAAAAAAAAAAAAAACCAAAAAAAAAGTGTTTATATATAAATAAAAAATAAAAATGGTAATGAATGTATTATAAAAAAATGAATATATTATGTTTAAACACTTTTTTCTGAAATCAGTGTCACTAATCCCACCCACGTTTCCTGAACTCATAGTCTGTCTATCAAATAAGTCATATGTAAATATTGATTATTCTTGATTTTACCTTCATTTTGCTTGTGCTTGGTCCATGCTAAAATCAATTTGTCATGTGGTGGATTTTGTGGATTGTTACAGCTAAGACAAGCAAAGGCAGAGATTGTATCAGCCAGCAAAGTGGCTTACCGTTTTCTTGCAGGCATTGCTTCGACTTCACCTGTGGCTCCCGATTCCTCAGGCAACTCAAACAGAGGGAATCCCAGATTTCAGGCCACTTGGTTTAAAAACCTCGTTACTTCTGGTGCCAAACCATCCAGTAGTACAGAACTGGAAGACCAGGATGTGGCGGTGACTGAACAGCAACAACAAAATGAAGAAGCTCCTTTTGGCAGAATTCTAGGCGTGATATTTGATACAGAATTTCTCCTGGAGGAGGCATTATTGTGTTGTGTTGTGTACGTGTTCTAATTTTAAACTTCAAGCGATTGCTATTCATTGTGAATCTATGTAAAATGGTTAAAGTTCTTTTCAACCGTTACATTTTCCATTTCTACCATCCAAGTCTATATTACAGTTCTCATCCTTCTGAATTTGGTCCTTAGATGAACACATAAGGGGAAAAAATGTAACAGGGTTGGCTGTCGGGATCAGTTTCATATTTCTTGTAGGAAAAAATTGGGTAACTTGCACAGATTAGGAAACCAGATAAGATGTTTATGATGCCACTAGGTTTTTGTTAAATGTAACATCCATTTCAGGTTGTACCGAATTTAAGTAGCCGTTATTGGAATATCAGATTTCTTTCATTTATTTGTTATTACTTTTTTAACAAATGCGATTAGAATAAGCTCTCGATACACATGCCAAACAGGCAAATTGGGAAGATTAAACTCTTTATTGCCAAGTGACCAGGGGAAGACTGTTAATTCAACGCGGTAGCCCAACCGCAAGACCGAAATTCGGTGAAGAAAGGAGGCGCCCGCGTCCGGTTGTGTATGGTTAAAAAGGTGGAGCTTAAATGAGGCAAGTGTTCACTCACCCTAAAGCCCATTCTAAAACTCAGAAAAAGAACGTGTAGCCGAAACAAACCCCCGCCCCCGCCCCCGCCGCCCCCCCCCCCCCCCCACCCCACCCACCACAAACACAACCCCAAAAGGGCTGTAGTCGTATAAAGTAGGTGGAGTCTAAATGTCATTGCAGCACCCCCTCGGGCCGGAAAAGATTAAGAAAGAGTACTAGCAAAAATGACAACTGCTTCTACTGCATATATAGAATTCAACAGAGCAACACTCAGATATTTTCATTACGAAGATCATTGATTTCAGGTTCAGGACACAAAATGGGTCAAGGTCTTGGGAATTACAAACCAAAAAGAAGCTTAAAATCATTTACCTCAAAGCATGTTTAAAAAGATACAAGCATAACATTTCATAACACATGCACCATACATACAGATGCATGAGCAAATATGTACAGAAACATTGTTGAGAACCATGACCAACAGCAGGGTTCCACAAATTGCCACCACCACATAACTGAGGTTGTACATACTCCCATTTATTAATCTTCTTGGAGGCAGCACATAAAATTGTGACCTTTCATCTTACCACCGCAACATTCTGTTGCGAACATAAGGCTCAACACCTGCACCCTCTGCAATTTGAAGTGATGCCACAGCCTGTGCTGCAATAAGGCCTGCAGAAATTTCTGTAGTCTCCCAATTTCTACTATCAGTGTATGGCATCTTGAGATCCCCCAGAAAATGGCCATATGGGGCTGACCAGTAACTGTTTCCGCATTCATTCCATTGGCATCCAGATCGATAAATGTTAGGAACCCACCCAACACCATCCAATGAATGTTTTGAAATGCCATGATGAGGAAGACTGCTTCTTTGTCCACCCATAAAAAAGTTAATATCGTTAGCAGAACCCAGAGGGCTAATCTTGCATGAATCATCTGAGTCCTCACCCAGGAGGACATGCAATGCAACAGCCTCAGCGATTGCAGCACCTTCTTCATCAAGCCTCTGCTGTTCTTCTTTCTTTTTTTCTTTTTTCTTTTCTAGCTCAGAACGGATGGCTGCTGAAGTAGCAAGTGCTTTCTCCAACCGCCTCTTTTTCTTCTCAGCCTGTTTAAGGCGATCTAACTCATCTTTCACTTGCTTCTTCTTTGCTTTCCGGACGCTAGGTGTCACCTTGGTGCATTCCATGCTCCCAATGACACTAGTTACACTACCAAATCTCAATCCTACTCGGCACTGTTTGCTTGCTGGCCCAACTCTCTTTTCTTCAAGAGAACCTCCCTACAACCTATACATCTCTATAACTGACTCCTTATTTTTCCCCTTCCCTCCACTAATATACTAATAAATCCTACTTACTAAACCACTTGAAGACTTGTATAACATCAAGACAAACACCTACACCCACTCAGGTCTGCATGAATACCTCATCTTGCGAACAATACATTCCCAAACAGAAACAACAGGAGATAGCAGAAGAAAAAAGTTGTATGCACTAACAAGCCCATCCCTTGGCACCATGCTTCCCAACTTCCCACAGTAGCATTCGCCCATGTTTTGTACACCAATAGAACCAGTAAGTTAAAGTGAACCAAGCGTGACTGTTCCAGTTCAATTCAAACAACTTACATGGCCCTCCCCTGCAAGGTAAAACAAGAAGTTAACATTTAAAACATCGAAATTTGGTAGACAAAAATCTCGTGCAATATTAAAGTCATCAGTTGTGAAGGATATAAAGCAATTTATCTCATAGTCAAGGCCATGTAACTAGTAACGCACTAGAATTGGGGTTTTGAAATGCATCCCGTCCTTGCTAAAAATAGCAAAATTTAGCAGAGAAGAGAGACTATAGAACTCAATTCTTAAGTCAGTTAAAATCAGCAGACTAGGGGAACAATTGCAGACTTCAAATCACTTTTTTGTGACAAAAAGGAGATATTGAATAGAGTAAATAAATATAGATAGCTCCGTGAAATCTCAATTAGCCACTATATGAGGATAATCATTTCAAATTTGAATAGATATGATTAAAAAGGGCACTGTTCATGGTTAGGGCTCACGGGCCCGGACAGAATGATAACCCGGAGACCACGTCATTAAATTCCGATGATTGAATCACAATTCAATTTCCCACAAAACAGAAGAGGCGAAGCGATGATAGAAGCCGTAAACTAGAAACAGCAAATGTTTAGATCAAAAGCAATCACGCCAATAACATTAATCTAGAACGCCCAACTTTCGATCCGTTCGCTACACTGCGGAGGAACCCTAATTAAACTCATGCCAAGTACCAAAATTCCACATACAACAGAATTCAACTTCACATACAGACAAAATCAACAAATTGTACACAGAAATTAGCAGTGGCTTGAAATATCCATTGAAATCTAAGAGTCTAAGCTATAATTATTCCTGATCAAATCATCAATTCAACAGAAAATGAATATCACTGCATCGAACCTTGTACGGAGGCAGGAGAGAGAAAAAAGACCAGAACTTCCCCGCAAGAAATACTCTAGAGAGAGAGAGAGAGAGAGAGAGGGAGAGAGAGTTTATGTTATTTGGATCTGCAGAAAAACCTAATTTTCTAGAGAAAGATCAGATTACAGATCACGAGATTACTGGTGAGAGGTAACGGGGAGGACTTGAAGATGGAAGGGCAATATTGTCTTTTAGCAGTCGATGGTTGGACGCGTGGCAGCCGATGAGCTCTTCGAATTCGGTAGTAGATCTAGAATCTCTTTGACTTTTCTTCGTGGTAATTGATGACTGGCGCGGGGGATTGCGATCCAGCGGTATTTTGCCTGAAACGTGGTGCCCTAAATATCGTCAGATTAACCAGGCGGGCACACTTTGCTGGGGTTGTATTACTTCAATACTGCCCGTTCGATTAGTTTGAGTGGCTTGATGAGCAGTCCGGATGCTGTTGATCGGAAGGCTGGAACACGAGGAATTAACTGTCAACAAATCTTCACATGATTGGTCCCTGGACAGGATAAGCAGCCAAAGCGATTGGATGAGATCGAATTCGGGATGTCATAGAATTACAGAATAGGGCATCATTAATTATTTTATTTTAAAATAACCCCCCTACTTTGAGAACGTTTAAATCTCTTGAATTGAAACCTTTTACAGAATTTTTTTTTTTTTGGGGTCAGGGAAAAGAAGAGAGAGTTGGAAGAAAGGGGTTGTTCTGGGATCCATCACACAACTTGCAAACTGTTTTTAAATTTTGTTTCTCATTCAAAAAAAATGTAAAATTGAAAGTAAATTTTAAAAATATAAAAGAAAAGCTCTTTCTAATTGTAAACGTTGGTATTATTGTAATTAAGTAAAAATTATTATTGTTTAAAATTTTTTTCTTTCATCCAAATTTATCTCATCAATTTTTTAAACTTTACAAAAAAAATTTCTCTCATGAGACAAATTATAAAAGTTACATCCCAAAATTAATTTTATTATTTTTCAAGAATTTCATAACATATTATACAAATATACACAATTTTTAATTACAATTTACATCTATCAATTTTTACTTTTATGTCCAATTTCTGATTTTCACCTTAAATTGCTGTAAGCATTCACGTTTCACATGTTACATCTCAAATTATGTTTAAGATTTTAATTTTAAAAATTTAAAAATTTCTTATATGTCAATAATTAAAAATAATAATAATAATAATAAGCTGCATATTTTCCCAGTGATTTTATGAAATTGTACTTCAACGTCCTGCTTGCTTTGGGAGGGTGAAGGAAGAGATTTTTAACTAAATCCCCACATTTTATACTGATTTTAAATATATATATATATATATGAATAATTAATTTAAATTACGGTGATAGATTAAAAAATTTTAAAATCATATTTTATTATTTTATTTTTAAATTAAAAATATATAATTAAATATTTAAAATTATTAATTTTCAAACTAAACTCACTTTCTTTTCTGCAAGAATTTAAGTTCCAAGGTTTATCCAAATACTTTTTATAACTTCCGTGAGGTAGTCATAATTCATTTTTTAATTTATTCTATAATTCTAACTCTCATTTGTGTTCAATTAACTCCCCGTTTCGAATCCTAGTACTTGAACAGCATCTCAAAGATGACGAGGGGCAAAAATGTCATAATTGGTTCAAATAATAGGACAGAATTTTCAAAAAAAAGAAAAATATTGTTTTATTGTAAAATATTTTGATGGCTAATATTTTTTTTTCTCAATTAGGTACACTTATCGTGCAGGTTCATCACTCATATATATATATATATATATATTGATACTATATATATATATAGACACACATATAGAAAAGATCAATAATACTATGTGTAAGTGTAAAAGATTTACATCATATCTTATATTATTGATTTGGTCAAAATCAACAGTATAAATTAATTATAACTATCATTCACTAATTTTTAGTAATTAATTTGTATTTAAATTAACTGTAATTAATTTACACTATTGATTTTGATTAAATTAACGGTATAAGATATAGTATAAATTTTTTATAATTAAACTTGATATTAATTAATCCCTATATATATATATATATATATATATCACATACGCACACACGCGGAAAGAGGGGGAAGGAACGTGGATCAACCGCAGCCACTTATGATTAGTATTATCAATATTTTTGGATAAAAGTTGTCATATTTTTTTATTTTAAAATATCTTCAATTAAAATAAAATGCAAAATAGGGATTATAGGAGGGCTTTTTGTCATTTTATATTCTTGAATTACCCAATTACAACAAGCTTTGAACTGGGCTTCACTTGATTACTTTGCTTTAGTTTATTGCCAAAGGGCATGTTTGATAACTGGGGAACTGATGGAATGGAACGCGAATAAGATAAAGTGGAAAAGTAACACAAGCTAAGGTGAGGTGTGATGAGAATAATTGAAATTAAAATTTTAATTAATTATATAATGTGAATAAAAATTTAATTTAATTGAAAAATGCCAACGGTTATGACACGTCATCCTTAATATTTGCTTAATTTTAGCGAATCTTGACTTTTCAATAATTTTTAAAAAAAATTCTTTCCATACCTTTCTAATCTTTATAACTTTATAAGATGAAATAACAATTCTTATAATAGGGTTATGGGAAGGGCCGGGCCCACGCTAGCGAGATGAATATGGAAGGGTTTTAAAATTATCTCTTAAGTTTTATTTATATTACAAAATTATTTTAAAATTCTAAAGTTTAAAGATGATTTTACTGAAATATTAAAATTTAAAAATGATTTTGAAGGTTTTTTTAGTTGAACACATATGAAATTGAGTATGTAGCAAATTTTATATTAGATAGAGTAAATGAAATATAATAGATTATAAGAGAAAATATTAAGTATATATTTTAGAGTAAAAACAATAGTACCATAACAAATAATATTAGAGAAGAGTATGAAAAAGTGATATGATAATATTATGATTCACGTTTAAGTGTCTTTGATATTTTCGCAGAAATAAGATAATGATATTATGTAATTTAAAAATTTTATATTAAATAAAATAAACGAGAAATTATAAAATATAAAAAAAAATATTATATATTTTAATAAATATATATATTTTAAAAAATAATAATCTTCTCACAATTTACTTCTCTCTCTGCCTCGACCCATCCCATCTAAATAATTTCGTCTTCTTGTCATGTTTATCTTTTGATATATTTATTAGATAAAATATCAAGAATATTTTTATAAAAATAAATACATAGTTGGATTGCATTTGATATCCTAATCCAACCCAAACCCCTTAAACCCCTTCCATTGGAGAGTGGGCAAGATAGGCCCTGATAGCGTCCAATCAAGTGACTGTCCATCTTGATAGCGTTAGGTTGAATTTCATGTGGAGAAGTGACAGACATGACTTTGTTCATACCAATAAGCCTGCACTTGGCATATTTTTAGAAAAGAGAGACAAATTGGGGCAAATTAATATTAAAATTAATTATTTTTTATTTATCAAAATAGTTATTTAAAAAAATATTTATAAAAATATGTTAAATATTGTTTATATTGAAAAATTGGTCATTAAACATTAATTTTAGTTAAAAAATTGATTTTGAGAAAAAGTCAAATAGAGATTTATTGTAAAATCTGTTCATAAAACTCTTTAGTCAAAAGAGAGCAAGAATGAAAAAAAAAGAAAAAAGGGGGAGAAAAAAATTTGGGGGAAGGGGAGAAAGAAGAAAGAGAAAGAAATGGGGAGAAAAAAAAATCAGAAAGTTTTTATGGAACTCTGTAGTAAAAAAAGGGGAAAAGAAAGGAAGAGAAAGGAAGGGGAAAAAAATGGAGAGTTTTGACGGAGTGTTATAATAGAGAGAAGGGGAGGAGAAAGTAAAAGAAAGAGGAGAAAGAAAAAAAAAAAAGGAAGAGAGCAGAGAAGAAAAGTGAAATATGCAAATTGTTGCAGAGCTCCTGCTTACTAATTTTTTCCTTTTCCTCTTCTTTACTTCTCCATTTCCTCTATTGTAGAACTTAATAAAAGTTCCTTTTTTTTTTTTTCTCCCCCTTTCTTCCTCTTTCTTCCCTTTCCTTCGTCACCTTCCTCTTCTTTTTTTCTACTCCTCCCTCTAGTGCAGGGCACCATGGACGAAGCTATGCGCAGGCAAGACGAAGCTCTACAATAGAGCTTCGTCCAACTTTTTCCCAATTGGAAAATCAATTTATGAAGAATATATTTCTCAACTGAAATCAATTATTGAGGAATTAATTTCCCTCAAGAAATCAGTTTCTTAGAAATCGATTATTCAATTAAAAGAAATTAATCTATTTTCGTAAATAATCTTCCATTAACTTATTTCTATAAATAAAAAATTAATATTCGCATAAATTCATTACTAATTGATAGATTATTATAGGGGATATTTGATTATATTTATAAAATAAAATGTGAAATTAGAGGGGAAATATTAGAAGAATTTTAATTCAAATTCAATTTGAGATTGACCCAAATTTTAAAATTTGAATTTAATTAAAATGTTCAATTGATCAAATTTAATTATAAATATTTATAATTTAAAATAAATAAATCAAATAATAAATAAGAAATTTAATTAATTAAAAATCTAAATCCAAATTTTAGTAGTATTATTTATTTTATCAATAATCATATATAATATTAATAAATTTAAATTTATAGGAATTAAGTCAGAGAAATAAAAAAATAACGAATCAATATGTTTGAGGAATAAAGTTGAGAGATTTAAGTGTAAAATAATATTATTTTCTTACTAAATTTAGGACTATAGGCTAGACTTGAATATGAATTACACACAAATTTTATAAAATTTTAAATTAAATTCAAATATATAAATAAATAATTAAATTTGAATTTAAATTAACTTGATATAATTTAAGCCAGACCTATTAAGAACCTTATAAATAAAAAATTGGAAGAATAGATGATTTGATAAGTGTTGCAAAATTTTATATAATAAAATTCATGTTTATATTTGTTGTAAAAAGCATCTGTTCAATTTATCATTTAATTCCTACTTTGTTATATTCTCACTCTACAATTTGTTATCTTTTTTTCCTTTTATTCTTTATATATTTTTGTAAGTATAAACAAAACAGTCATCAATATTTAACGTCATCAACCGACCGTTAAAATTAAACTACAATCGCAAATGAATCTGGAAAAAAAATTACAAACCTAGGACTTCTGACGCTAATGCGATGGTGTTTACAATGTTTAATAAATAAATAAATAATACGCCCAACCGGATCCGGGTCGGTTTTCGGGTGCCGTTTCACTAGTCCCTTCCGGTCCCCAACACCGAGCAAGCTCACTCCCAATGTCCCAATCGCCGCAATCAGTCCTCACAACTTCTCCTTGGGCTTTTCCACAGCCATGACGTTCCTCCTCTAACCCTACTCTTTCTGCTCCCTCTCTCGCTCTGCATCAGCAATGATATCTTTACACCCCTTACCAACCCTAAGCCCTCTTCTCTCCACTCCCTTATTTCCATACCCTTCAACCCCAAAACCCCAATGCCGCTAAAAACCCCAAATCAACATCACCACCGGACCAACGGCACCACCATTAAATCTCTCCTCCAGTACAACCGAAAGCCCCAACTCGCCGGTGAGACTCCTCGTGTTGTCGTCATCACCTCCGGCAAGGGCGGTGTCGGCAAGACTACCACCACTGCCAATGTCGGCCTCTCAATTGCCCGCCATGGATTCTCTGTCGTCGCCATTGATGCCGACGTTGGCCTTCGCAACCTGGATCTCTTACTAGGTCTCGAGAACAGGGTCAATTACACCGTCGTCGAGGTCTTAAACGGCGATTGCAGGTAGCTGGCACTGGCAATTCCTGTTTATTTAACGTAAAATGACTAACCATTTGTACGACAGACCAACTTAACTATTGGTTAACGGTAAAAATATGGTGAATTGTGTGATATTCCTGTCACACGAGCCCTTTGGTGTCATGTTATTTATGCTCGTGTCATCTTTACGGAGAAGGTTAAGGTTTTATTGACAATTCATTTACAATGAGATGAATCTGGATCAAATTCATATAAGCCAGTTATGAACAGTCCATTTGCAATAAAACCGAGGCAATTCCTATCAATTTCATACAAGAGATTTATTAAAAATTCATTTAAAATAGGAATGAGGTTATGATCAAATTCATAACACCGAATTGTTTAACAATTCAGTTATGATAAAAATGAGGCGTATCATGTCAAATTAATGTTAAAGCAGCTCTTATCATGTGTGTTATATTTGTATTGAGCGCAATTAAAACTTGTGCGCTGTTCATGTTGTGACTCATATTGCCACCTACTTGCAGGCTTGACCAAGCCCTAGTCCGGGACAAGCGTTGGTCCAACTTTGAGCTGCTCTGCATATCAAAGCCCAGGTCGAAACTCCCACTTGGGTTTGGTGGAAAAGCCCTAGTTTGGCTCGTTGATGCTCTGAAGGATCGCCAAGAAGGTTGCCCTGATTTCATACTTATAGATTGCCCTGCTGGAATTGACGCCGGATTCATCACAGCAATTACTCCTGCGAATGAGGCATTATTGGTGACTACACCTGACATTACAAGCTTGCGTGATGCTGATAGGGTTACGGGTTTGCTGGAATGTGATGGGATTAAGGATATAAAGATGATTGTGAACAGGGTAAGGACTGATATGATAAAAGGGGAAGATATGATGTCTGTGCTTGATGTTCAGGAAATGCTGGGTCTGGCTTTATTGGGTGTAATTCCTGAGGATTCTGAGGTGATTCGGAGTACGAACAGGGGATACCCACTTGTACTAAATAAGCCACCCACTTTGGCTGGTTTGGCATTTGAGCAAGCTGCTTGGAGGCTAGTTGAGCAGGATAGTATGCAAGCAGTGATGGTGGAAGAAGAGCCCAAAAAGAAGGGGTTCTTCTCTTTCTTTGGAGGGTAGAATTTTGAATTGCTTAGGAGTACAATTGTTTGTGTAGTAGTGCTTTGTGGTTTTTTAGGATTGAGGGGAGATTGGAAGCCATGTACAGTGGGAAGGTAAGGTTTGTCTTTCGGCTTTATATTGATTTTATGTTTTTATTGATTGTTGGGTGCTAGTTATCAGAGGTGATAATTATAGTTTGTGAATGGCATCAGCTTAATTGTACTCTCTGATTTGGCAGTTTTTGTTGCTGAAAATATGTATGTTCTTATACATCTACACTAACATTTATTTGTTAATCATTTCTTTTGCTGGAATTCATGTATCAGAATTGCCAAACTAATTTCTCCTTCTATGTGTACTTGAATGAAGGAAAGCATAAGTACGGTAGTTTGATATGTGTATCTGCCTCTAGGTGCGTGGATTCTTATACCTTGCCTACAAACATCTAAAACACAATGCAGTACTTGATTGGATCCATTAATGCAAATAATGTAAAAGATTTGGCATCTGGTAGTACTACATGTAGATGTGGTTATGCCTTTTCTACTCCATCAATTCTATTATTCATCTCAGACAACAAATTGATGATGCAGAATAAGAGTAGCTATATTTTAGGTGGATACAGAATCTAATATCCGGCCTCAAAAGTCTTTTTTTTCAAAAACAAAAATTAGCTCTATGCTGAAGTTTGCAACCCAGGAAGTTCACTACTTCTGGTAGCATTCGAGCACTTCTCAAGCTTCTTGTAATGCAGATTGTGCCTACCAAGGTTAGTGCATTTTTGTTCTTGAACATTTAGTGTTGCGGCCAACCAGTGTAAGCCTAATGCCGCATCGATTTATATTGCTTGAGAAAATATGATGAGTTATTGCCCATTGACACTCTCATATATGCTTATGATTCTTGGAGTGGGAATAAGCTTCATACGTTCAGCACAGGTTTCATTTGGTTTAGGCATGAACCCCAGTGTTTTAAAATAAATGAGTATTATTACAATCCGTGCTGTATATGAATTATCAAGGTAAGATCTATGTTCTTTACGAGATATGAAGTATACATTTTGAAGTACAAATATAAATATATATAACATATACAGATTTAACGTAAATTATATGTATATACATACACACACTGTTTGCTGAATCATCGGAAAGCCAGATTCTTCCATGCGAAATTTCATGGGCTATACATGTCCCGTTGGCTAGTGGCGGTGCTACATTAGGGTGGTTGCGTTTTTTAATCTAGGGAGACAGTTCCGATGAAAGAATACCAGTTTAAGTTCGTCTATCACTTATTGTTATTACGACTAATGACGTCCGATAAAGCAGTGCTAGATCTTGATTATTCTTAAGTAAAATAATAATTCAAACCTATGGAATTTTGAATTCAAGCACTTCAGAGTAAAATAATTTCCCAAAAGAGAATTTTACAACTATATCCGATTTGTTTGCAATTACATCCGGAGTCGAGCAAGACTCCCAATAGATGGAAAAGAAAGATGCAAACTGATCGTGTTCTCAGTAATTACAATGATTTTATGAAAAACCAGACACACTGTCAATCTACAAAACCAACAATTTCGTATCATAAAACTAAGCACTCCATTTGAATACGGAGCTCTTATCACTAAAAACATTACTTGGTAGAAAAAACAAGAATCATCCATGTTGAGTACCGAAGTTAATCATAGGGGGAGAACAAAAATAAAATGAAATCCTAGTTATTTTTAGAAGGCCCTTGAAACACTTTAACAAAGCAAGCGAAAGAATCATTTAAATGCAGCAAATTTGATTGCTAAAAAAAAGCCTCGTTAAACCATTAAAGAACAGGAAGCCCTGTCCCAAAACAAATAAAAAATCTTTGTTTAGCAGGTTTCTGTAGATATTTTGATACCATGCCATGGAGATTGTTTCTCACAAGGTTTCTTTACAATCTGTCACATTTATTAGAAACAAAAAAAAAAAATTGATATAACAAAAACCCACCCCTCTAAAAAATAAAAATTAAAAAAAGAAGTTTGACAACTTTCTATGTCAATTGCCAAAATTAGGAGTAGTGGGTTGTTTAGAAAATTAGAAACTAAAATTAGGATATCAACTGTCTAAATTTTAAGCTTCGATTTGCAAGCTAAAAGACAATGGTGCAAGTACTTCCATTAATATCTGGTCCTGAAGAGGAACAAATAAACAGATATCAATAAAAGCTCCATTTGCTAAACCTAACAAGCTACTTAACTGGAGTAGTTTGCTTTTGGTAGGGGAAAAAATAACCAAATTGAATTTTCTACTCCACTAAATTTCCCATAAAATGCACAAGCTTAAATAAGATTCTTATAAGTTAAGCTGAATTGAGATACAATACCCAAGTAGATCAGCATGCACGTCTTCTGATTAAGGTTCTTTGATCATGAGAATTTTCCTAGTATCCAGTTTCTGTTTCCAGCTTTAAAGAACAGAAATTCACTGGCCATGAGACCACACCCTCCCAGATTGAATCATGCAAACTAATATTTTTTTTCCTAAACCAGGAAAAAGGAAAAAATGGAAAGGAGAAAGATAAAGAAAGCGGAAAACATCCACCACCCACGATGAACCAAAATGGGGAATCTGTAGAAACTGAATTTGAAAATCATTATTGAATTAGCTAGATGCCTTCCACTAATATTCCAATGGTTTGTTTCTCTGGCAGCATAAACCTGCCATTATGAACAAAACCATTAGGGGCTCCAAGAACTGAAAGTTTAAAGGAAAATCAACCAAGATATATAGTACCTCCGTAACAACAACTAGATCTGCATCATGGAATGCAGTGGCAAACTCATTCTCCAGGGCAGCTAGACGACTGCAAACATTAACAAAGAATTGTACTTTCCCAACTATCATCCATTGTTTTAATTGCTAAAAGTATATATGAATTGTTTCCATATCATACAGATGGGTACCTGTATGTATGAGGCTGAAACACCACCACAAGATCCTTGTACCTAAACCTTTCCGTGCTGCTTGAAGAACTGCAAGAACTTCAGTAGGATGATGAGCATAGTCATCACAAATATGGCATCCACAAACTCTACCAATAATTTCAAAACGTCTAGATACACTTCTGAAACTGTTCAACTGTACACGCACAGAGTCAATTGATTCATAAATATGTCTTTGGCCACTAAATAAAGCAGTCACAGCAGCTATAAACTGCATATTGAAATGTATTAAAAATTGTCAGGAAGACTATACCTATAATAGTATGAAAGGAAAATGAATATTATCAGAACTTGAAGTAAACATTAGGAATCAATCACACTGAAAAACAACCTTAAATGTTCATAGTTGCGGATTAAGGAGAAAATGGGAACCTGACAGGATTCTTACTGAATAAATATGAGTTCACATAATTTTGAAATTAAAAGCAATAAATGTTATATTCAAAAAAAAAAAAAATACAGACAAATGATTTAAAAATGATACTCACTGCTAATAAGTTAAGGACATCATGAACCCCTGGTAGCCGTAGGCTTATGTTTGCCACTGGACATCCCCTATGATACCGCAGAAAACAAGCTTTTAGCACAGGAGTGAGAGGTTAGATTAAACACAAAAGGAATATATAGTGTAACAAAGAATATAACATGCATATTCTGCATCATATCCAAAGTGCCAACAAGATTGTTATTAAATGACAAAGAAGCCTAACAGTCCATTCAACTTTGTTGGACATTTATTCTAGAATGCAATCATAATTTGCCCTCTTTAGAACCAACCGCAATCTGGAATGTACAGACAAAGAACAAGTCAAGTTGAGCTGAACAGTCCCCAACAGAAAATAAAAATCGCTAGATGCAAAAGGAAAATAACTAGGTAAATTTCAAATTCAAAAGATGACAAGCACTGAGTTTGGATGGACTCAAGGATTGCTTAGAACAGATGTTGGAAGGTTCCTTCTTGGTGTGTCCCAATATGGCTTGTCCCCACATACCCATAAACCAACCATTGAATGCCAAAATATAAATACATGAAATCTCTTAGGCCAAATTACAGCAAAAAGTTGGGCACCAGGATAATCCAGAAGCAGTAGCGAAACTGACAGTATCAATCCAAAGGTGAGGATGGGTAAAGGCTGGACCTAAAATTTAGATCAGCCTCAACAGAGTAGCATCTCGGTTCTCTCTCTCTTTCTTGTCTTGTAAGGTCTATTTCATCCCCATGCAAATTTTCTGTTTCTAGCAGGTTCTTTCTTTTTTCCTTTTACCCTTTTCCACTAAATTCAGCTAGGTGCCAAACTTTTATAATTTCGGAATTTGTAGTTAGTTTTCCATAAAGCATGGCATCATAAATAAGCATAACCTCTGTAAAATTTTTATTTAATAAATGATTGCCCCATCTTGAATTTCTTCACTCACATACATACACTTTGTGCATGACACTGATCAGCACTCGGCAGAACTTAACTTAAACCAATTTGAAGTATTAATAAATTTTCTCTGAAACTCTTTACTGAGAAACAGTAAATCACATTGGCAAGTTCTCCCGTAGCATAGCCAGAGTATTCCCAAAAGAAAAATAGAAAGCATATGGTCAAAGTTGAGTTGCATAATACAAAATGTGATTACAGACAAGCAACAATTTACCTACCAGTTGATAATCTCTTCCTCCTTACCAGTTTGAACGTAGCGATGATGCAGACCATTCATTAAAATTGGCAATTCCATAAGTGCTTACTCTGTAGTTATGACCCAGCTCCAATCTTGAGTTCACAGGGATCGAAGAGTCTGATCCGGCCACAGTCCTTTCATGACCCAGCAAGGAACGTGCACCTACACTGCATTGCCCCTCCAAAAGTACTTAAATTACAATAAGCCAAAAAATTGAGATTTGTAAATTATAAGACAGGATTTTAGACAAGATGAAAACACCAAGAACATTTAAGTATTTCCAATCCTACTCTTTTTCAAGTCCATCACAAGGTTTGAAGCCATTGGCCTAAATGATGACCACTAGTTATCAAAAAAATACTATCTATTCTAACAACAACTTAAATCAACAGAACAAGATAATAAGGGGATGAAGGATAATCACATAAAATGACTCTTTAGTTGCAGAAGATGCTAAATATTTAGAAAATTAAAATCTCAACCATAATGCGCAATAGCAGGACCACTGAGTTTGTTAGATGAAAACCACATCCTTCAGAATGCGGGGAGCAACGGCTGATGTTCATAAATAGATTCTTCAATGGACAAAGAAAATGCACATACCTACATAATAATGTTTGTTAAAAACCAATCAACAATTACTACAGTGACATTTTCTACTCCTCTGAATTTTTTAAATTCCACAGACCTCTAAGACTCACTCGAATTTTCCTTGGTACTGATTTAACACTTCATCATTAAGGATTTTTTTTTTTTTTTTTTTTGGGCTCCCATAAATCAGTAACAACTAGTCAGCAAATATATGCTTAACTCTGCAAGACAACAGAATGCTTTTTAATTACAGTATCATAATAATAACAAACCATAAGAACTGAAATATCACATTTGTAAACTTCAATGGTCTAGCACCAAAGTAAAAATAAGAAACATCAAAAAAAATTGAACATAATAAAGACAACAGAAACTACAACAACAATTGTTACAGAAAATCCACAAAACAAATGAGCAATAATATGAACAATATAAAAATGTTACCTATCTCCACATAGAATTAGATGTCCACCTGGCCTTATTTGCTCCAGGAACTTCTTGAAAGTAGCTTTAACTGCATCCTAATAGACAGGAAAATGAAGTACATTACCCTATGTCAATTTAAGAGATCTAAACAATTATTATATTTTGTCATCAATAGACAAGGAGTAAATGACCCACCACTGACCTCATTTTCAAAAATATCTACATGGTCCCATTCTACATTTGTTATCACAATTGCTGAAGGTTGCAGTCTCAGGAAGCAACCACCACATTCATCAGCCTAGACAGGAATGTGTAAATGTGAAATCCTCAAGAAGCAAAACCAAGGAGGTGTACACAACCATTTCTAGTACCCACAGAGACAAAAGAAGAGAACAGATGTGAGACATCCAATGAAGATATGTTCGTTCGACTGACAAGCAGGATGTGCTTGAATATCATTTACTTAAACAAGAGCATGAGAACTTGAAGCCCTTTTTTTAGTTTAGCTCAGGAGACAACCACCAAGTCCATCCTTGTATTAACTGAATATCATTCTAACATGCAATAAAACAATTCATTCAGTCCATATCATGAAGTTCTAAGATATTAACAATTGAAAGAAATACCTCTAATACAAAGTCGTCACCCTCCCCAAGATAATATTACCTCCAATAAACTGAAACAGAAAGTTTAACCTCATATCAATTTTCTATTTGTCAATAAAAGAAATTAAAATGCACATGCTAAAAATAACTTGAATATTTATCACTTACTTTTTATCAACATAACTAAACTAAGTGACAAAAGGAGGAGATCTCCTCCAACAAGAACTTTTAGGGAAGGGGAATCCGGGAATTTGGAGATACATGTCAATCTGAAAAATTCAAACTGCCAGCAAAGCATGGACAAATACTACCTGCGGCACATGTGCCCCAACGACCGCGGTAATATCCACTCTCATTGCCTTTAAGACATATGCAAGCATTCTTGCTGTTGTACTCTTACCTGGACGAATTATGAAGTTCAGTCAAAGTAGCATCATTATAGGAGCATGACCTGTCCTCTTATATATCCAAATACTCGCACTGGCACACCAAGAGACTTGGCATGTAAGATCTCCACATTGTCTTGTGGAACTGCGCTTGACACAACAATGGCGTCAGGCAAAATCAACCCATCATGTTTTTGTGTGCTATGTACAGAATGGCCTAGGCATAGCCTTGCACCGGCGGCATCAAGTCCATCCATGAAGCTGCTCCACACAACATCTGAACCGCTAACCTCATAACCCTGCAGCAATTGCAAATCATTTACCTTCAAAATATTACCAAACAATTACATCATAAGTGTTAGGATCCGCGTGCTCTGATACCACTTGTTGAGGCCCATAATGTTTTTAGTGTTACTTGTTAGGGTCAGTACACCCACAGAATAAAAATACACTCATAGTAAATTTAAAAGAAGAGGTAAAATATAGACACTAAAATTTACATAAAAAATTCAAATTGGGAAAAAACATGGATTAAGAGGGGAAAAATATCACCACTATAAGAAGGAATTTTACATAGGAGTCTCGAACATTTTTACTAACTCGAGATACCACTTACAAAAGAATTCTCACTTTTGTATCACCCTCACTACAGTAAAATCACCCTCTACACAAGAAAATTTTTCTCCCTCTCTCTCAAGTTTGAAAGATTCTCTCTCTCTAGCTCACATTTTTTCTCTCTATTTGGTGTGTTTTGAAGAGGCCATCCTCTTCTCCATTACCTTTTGTCAATTGTAGCTGTTTACGTGCAGTACTCCATTTCAAATTTTCTACTTTTTTACATTCAATTGTCAGAAAAGGAGGAAGTCGTTACAGCCATGTGTGATTTCAATTATCAAAGAAGGTGCTACCACAAGCAGCCAATAGGTGTTTTTAAACCATTCTACAATGCAGGCTCCTTCACATTATTTAATTGCGTTGCGACTGTCATTTAGAGAGCACAAAGCCTTTTGGCTTTGCTTTGCATAGGGTCTGGACCCAACAAATCTCCCCTTCCAGACCCATGCTACTTAGAGGAAATTGCTCTCATTTGTTAAGATGAGTTGCTCCCCCTGCAGTTGCACATCCTGCTCCTCAACCTCATGGATCGTGCCTATCCTAGAACCAACATCCCTGATCCTAGTCACCATGTGCCTAACATCCCTCTTGGCCAATACACCCTGACCAATGTTGGCACACCAATCTGGAAACTGTCTGTCACCCCATATTCCTTCTCAGCCACTAGCATACTGCATTTGGCTTGCTACTCCTCACAAGCTTCCAAGGATCTCTACCCTTATCAATAACTCAGTCCCCAGCCTTGCTCTCGACTAGTGACTACCCGAGCAAAATCTATACTCGGTCCTTGGGTTTGCTTGACTTCTAGGCTCCCCAACTGATGGCATTCTTGCTTCCTTTTACTGGCTTTCTTCTGAAGTCAAGACCAACTCTTTGGCCTAAGTAGCAAAAAAATCACTTCTGCTTGGTCTTTTTTCTTGGAAACCAAGTCTTTTACCCGAACAGCTCTGTTGTGCATTTAGAAACTCTCTTGCCTGTTGCTAACTGGCCTCTGCCGCAGCTCCTTATCCCAGTGCAAGAGTTAGGGCCTTAGCCACCTAACCTCTCAACTTTGTCCCCACAAAAATCTTTCTTTGATCTGCCACCCAGTTGACTTCTCTAATTTGGCAAAACACTTGACCTACTCCCCTACCAATTCAATGCACAAGGTCAGAAGGTCTACTCCCCCTCTTTCAGCTTCGCAAGCTTCAAGAACTCATGCGCCCTCAACTGGTCTCCCCCAGCCGGTCAAGCCCTCCTTTACTAAGCAATTGTCCTAACCCAAACAACAGTCTACTTACTTTTGAAACAATACCAGAACCCTTGGTCTTTTTATCCTAGTGACCATCCAACTCATGAGTCATCTATTAAATCACCTCTTATCAGATTTCCCCACCCACGAAAGTCTCAAGGAATGTTGGATTCCCATATCCTTCCTTTCTCTACATGTCCATGCTCCATGGGTCCAAGCGAGTTGCCTTGGTGCACTTGATTTATCCAAGCAGCTCTATCCAGCATATCAGAGTAACGTCTTGCCATATTTGCACTAATCACAACACCTTGAACAAAGTTTTGTGACTGTCATTTGGAGAGTAAAAGCTTTTGGCTTTGTTTTGCACAGCCCTGGACCCACAATAAGAAATTTTCGTTAAGAGTTTTAGCAGATATTTAACTCCGACTACACTGTTGGTAACTGAGAATTATGAGAGAAAAGTGGGATAATAAAAAATATGAAACCCAGAATTTGACCAATTGGGACGAAGGAAATAAGGAAAAAAGCTGCATTGAATTAAATAGACTAATCTTTTGCTTTCCTTCCTTTCTTACTTGGGAATCAAACTCTGTCATTTTTTCGTTGGGTGGGGGGGGGGGGGGGGAAGGGGGTGTATTTGAAGGTTACTCGTTTGAGTTCGAGCATGGCCAGAGCACACAACCACAACCTCCAATGCCCACGAAATTTACCCAAAGCTTTTCATTTCGGTTTCGAAGCTCCACAGCTACTAGGCTTCGGCCGTCTGTACGAGTTTCGGACGCAGAGATAAGAGAGTGCACTTTTGAAGCCTTGGCAAGAGCCCGAATGCGAGTGCTTCGGCGGCAGAGACCCACTCCGAAGCGAAAAGGCACTGAGGATGGACTTGGTCTCCGGGGAGTAGCAGTTGGGTAATTTATCGCAGTGGATGGAGATGTCGCCGGCAACTCTATTTCCAGGAAAATAGGAGTTGGACTTACTCCGGTCTGGACGACGTTCCAGCCCATAAGGCGGTGACGGTTGTCGAGGGGGCCTAGGTCATGAAAATATCCACGGGGGAGCGAAACAATGTTCCTGTTTCGGCTAATTTAATTTCTCTTCCAGTTTTTGGTCCTTCTAAAATGTTTAATTTTTATTACAGAAAAAGCAGGACCCTTTTTTATTTTTTTAAAATTATTAATTATTACTAATTCATAAATTAATTATTAAAATACATTCACCGCCGCCGCCACCGAACCCAAGGATAAACTTTGTATTCTTTGGTTTGAAGGTTATTATGCGAGCTTAAGGCACTATCTAAGCCCTTGGAAGGAACAACAGCCAGTTTTTACGCCAATGGACCAGAGATGAGATATATTTAGCTTTTGTGATCTCCCAAAGTAACTATGCCTAAGGACCTATGTATTACAATTGGCCCATACACGTCACTGTAAACTCACTTGGTAAGTTGAATAAGAGAAAATAAGAATAAATTATGTAATTTTATTTAATTTTTTTAATATTTAATAAGTTAAATAATTAATTTAAATAAAAATAATTATTTAACTATATCTTGATAAATTATTAAAAGAGAAATATTAGATAATTTTTATTTAATCTTTATTTAACTTTTTTAAATAATATTTTACTTATCATTCACAAGCCTTGTGTTGTCTATTGGTCATTGTTGCTCATAGGCATTTGCCATCCATCCGTCACCACTCACTGCCACTTACCACTATTATTACTAGTCATCACCTGTCACTCGCCACTCACTACATGCTATCACTAGTCACTGTCACTTATTACTATTGTCTTTCACTATCAAAAAATAAAATGATACTTTGATATATTTATCTAATATTTTATATTGACTCTAGTTAAATTTATTAAATATAATATAATAATTTAAAATATTATACAATTTAAATATTTTATCTAATATTATCATATCATACCTCGTCTAATTTAGTCTTTCAAACGAATCTTACTTACATAATAATTCCAATTTTCCCACTTATTTGATGGTAGGTGGTATTTGCGTACTCATTTCAAAAATGATGTCACTCTTTGTTTAAGGATGAAATGCACTTTGTAGCTATTTACAATGTAGCTGCTAACTTGTGTTTCACTAAAACAAAGCTGGTAGAAGTGAAAGATAAAGCTGAAATTTTAAACGGGGGCGTGAGGTGCTTTAACTTGAATGGCATGACGTAGATAAATAGAAGTTGAGTTTGGACATTTTTATTCTCAATTTTTTTATTTGAATTCCAATATTTCCCATATCAAATCCCTCTTTTCTTCCTCGTCTCTATGCTTTGTCGGAGCCCGCCTTCGTTCACCCCATTCTTGCCAGACGTCGCCTCTACTTGCTGAATGAGGACAACGGCGCTTCAGTGGTCATCCCACCTGACCGAATCTGGTGGTCACTTCTGTCAATTGCTTTGTACTAATGATCTTTCCCCAAATCACGAACAAAATCCCTCTATTCTTCCTTCAACTTTGTGCATTGCAGAAGCCAGAGCAAATGTCAGTCTGGTCTACCTCTGCTGAATATGGTTGGAAGCCGACAATCGTCCGACTAGTCATTGAAGCCCAAAATCGTCTGCCTCACCATTGTAGCTGGAGACCTGGAGGTCAACAAATGTGGTAAACAGAGAAATAAGAAATCACCATCCTTATTACTGACTGGTAAATACGTAGATCCATACAGGGGCCAATTTCCAGTCAAAGTTTTAGCTATTCCAATCTAGTCGGAATGGAGGATGCATAGAGAAGTGAATGTTCAAGTGAGAACAAAGGGCATGGAAGTGAGGGTATTTTTGTATTTTTAAAATAATTTTTTTAAAAAAAATAAATTACACAAATTACATTCCAAATATCTATTTTATTATTTTCAAGAATATTTAACATAATTTTTTTTTTACTTTAAAATTACTTCTTTTATCCATCTGTGTTTTAAATTTTAACTTCCAACTTTATAAAAGCATCAGCAAACACCCCTGCTCTTGATCCGTCTTTCTCTTTCCTGGGATGGGAACAAAATCAACTAAACTCAAAGACTTAACTCAGTAAACTTGGTTTAGTTTAAATTGGGTTTAGTTTATTTATGGGTTAGTATCAATTTAAAAGTTTACCAAACTGATTTAAGTTAAATCAAATTAATATATATCATATATTAATTAAATATTATGTAATGTTACGTATGTATATATTATAATTCTTTTTACATACAAAAGATTAAAATGTTGGATTCTCTTAATGTAGCATGAGAGTATTTTTTTTAACTCATTTTTTAGGTGCTTTATATAACGTAATATATTTCACAAATATAAATGAGAGGATTACATTTTATTATGTAATCCATTTATACAAAAAAAGAATTATTCATACAAATAGAAAAGTATATATAGCTATACGATCCAATAAAACCTACTAAATAAGATATGAACTTTAATACACAACCACAAACATATGAGACGATAGCCGTGCGTCAAAAATTTTGTCCAAAAAGTGACTTTTGGGAAAAAGTTGGTTCATTTGTGAGGGATTTTGGCGGTTCAAAAATGGGCTACTTTTTTTTCCCCCTACGGGGGAAGATGGTACCCTTTATGAGAGAGAAAGAGAAGGAAAAGTTGAAGGAAGTGATAAACAGAAAGGTTTATGATAACAAGCAGATTAGAGAGAAGCAAAAAAGGAGTGGGACCAAATAAAAGGGTTTTTAATTTCAATGTTAAAATGGGGGAGAGAGACTTTCATGAGAGAAATTAGAAACATTTATAATAATTAACAAAGCAAGTAGAGATATAAAAGACAAGGCTTTTTAATGATTTCAGGGTTTAAAACTAAATTTAAAATTTTTATTTTTCTAGTTTTTGAAATACAAAAGTAGTAATTAAATTTTTATACTTAATTTTATTCAATATAAAAAATTTGTGAAAGTGATAAAATTAAAATCAAAATACTCAATTTTATAAAAAAAAATTGAAAATATTTAATGGAATAGATAGAAGAAGAACGTTAGAAGATGAAGTTAAAAAGATTTAATAAAAAATAGAATGTTATATGAGAGTTAAAAGAGATAATTATGGGGAAAAAATAAAAATTATGAGATAAATAAATATTAAAATTAAAAAATAATTATTTTAAAAATAGAAAATTTTTAATTATAAGATAAATAAAAGAAAAAATTAGAAATCATTTCTTCATAATTAGATAGTGATTGACTAATTAAATTAGATAATATTAATTATTAATTATTAATATTTTTATTTTTTATAATTATTTAAATTTATCATAATAATAAATATTATAAATCCTAAAATTTGGGGCACAAAATATTTGGGGAGCCTAAAACAATAGTTTTTGCTGCTTTATGGTGAAGCCGGCATCATAAGAGATACTAAATAACATTTCCTCTTTATAAATAAAAATATTAATAAAAATTCAAATTTCGGTTATTTATGATTCTAAATAAACCTAAACCTCTATCATGTTCATATTTTTATTTTTTAATTTTTTTTGATGCAATAATAAGGTAAGTTTTGGGATTTTTTGATATGGGAAATTTCAAAGCATAAAAATTTTTTTTGGAAGTAAATATTTTTTAGAAATTTTAAGCTTTATAATTTGTGGGTCAAGATAAAAATGGGTTTTAAAATTAAATTCAAAAACACTCTGGCATTTTAAATTTAACCCCAATGCTTTCAGAAGGACAAACATCCACCACAATCCAAAAAATTCAGAAATTGAAATCCTAAAAACTCAAGGGAGTGTTCCTTTTTTTTTTGTTTTAAAAGTAAAAATCTTATTTTTTTTTACTTATGTTTTAAAACAAGTTTTAAAAGCAAAATTAGAGCATTTGTTCAAAAAACTAAACACGGCCTTTTGGTCATGCTCAGTTTTAAGAAAAATATTTTAGAAATAATTTTTAAAATAAAATATAAAATTAATCATTATACTTTTAGAAATAAATATGATATGCCCCAAAAGTACAATTCTAAAAGAATATAATCTCATAATTTGCCTTCTAAAATACTACTCTTAAGTATGCTAAAAGAACAATATTTCATTTTATGAAATTGTTTTTTAAAATATTATATTTTAAATACATGTTTTAGCTTTAAAAATTTCTTAATTTGAGATTGAAAAAGAACACCTCTTAAGAAACTTACAGGTTGTTCTTTTACAGTTTTAAAAGCACAAATATCTGTTTCTGATGTCAAAATTTTAGAAATATTATTTTTTTAAACAATATCTCTAGAGCACAAATTCAAAAAATTGAAATGTTTTGCTTTTGAAACTGAGCACAACCTTTAAGACTATGCTTAGTTTCTGAAGTAAATCGCTCTACTTATATTTAAAATAAAAAAATTTATTATATACAATATCATATAATAATACATATTTTATTGTATATTAAAATATAGAATATAATACATTATGTATATTATATGATATTATATTAACACATATAACATATATATACGTACATGGACATATTGTTGTCCCAAAAGGCAACCCAAGAGGGGGTGAATTGGGTTTTTATGGCGGAAGTTAAGTGTGTGAAAAATTAAAAATAATAAAAATATTGAATCAAATAAACTAATACAATTCATCCAATAATAAATATAAAACAATTTCAAGTAAAGTAAAAAGAGTAGGGATAAGAGATGCAAACTCTTTTATAGTGGTTCGACTTACTACCCAAGTCTACGTTCACTCCTCGAGCTCCAACTAGTCGAGGTTCCACTAAGTCTCTTGCACTTGACGGAGGCAAAAAATCCGGAATATAAACAAAGTCCCTTGCACTTGGCAGAGGCAAGAAATCCCGATTACAAAGCCTTTGATTCGGTGAGCTTCAAACACCAATACAAATAGAAATGAAGATGAAGTAGCAATGTAGCAATTCCTCTTAAGTAGGATTAGCTACCACTTATGTATAAAATGATCTCACTTCAAAGAGGCACTCTCATGAATTAAAACAATTTCCTCTATACACTCTTTGATCTAGTAATAAATAATATAGCACAAAGAATTAGAGAGAGATTGAAAAGGCTTTGAGAGCTTGTTGTTGTGTACTTCTCCCTTCAATCCATGCTCCTTTTATAGGCAAAAACACCAAGGAGACGTTCGCCTTTGTGGAAGACAAATTCATTTCTCAACAGTAACTGCACATTAGCTCGTTTCAAAAATTCAAATAAAATGGCTCCGAGCGTTCAAAAAATCTTAAAATATTCTTGAATACTCCTCATTGAGTCTATTTTCAAATGAAAAAAGAATCATTCAATTATCGTGCACCGTTTGAGAGAAATCATCAAATCTTCAACGATATGCCAGACTATAAAATTGCTTTTGTCAAAAGTTGTTGGCCAAGTTCAAAATTGTCTATAAATTTGAATTTGTATTAAAAAATAACAAATTATATATATTTGAAAGGCTTATAACGTCTACTTTCATTCAAATTTAGATTCGTGTGAATTTGACTTTTATATTTTGAGATATTGTAAAAATACTGTATTATACTCATTTTGTCTGTTGACAGTGCAACTCAACAAAATGGCCCACTTTGAAAAATTAAATCTATCAAAATATAGGTGTAAAATGTGCAAATAATATATGCATTTAAAGATCAACACGTCTACTTTACAATAAAATTAATTCAGAATTTTATTTTTATTATAAATTATATTTTACTAATTAAAACAAATATTGTGCAGATTTCAAGAATGACTTTTTCAGAAAATAATATATGAGATTGATATAATAAACTGCTTTAATATAAAAGAATATATATGATGAATTATATATTAAAATAAAGATATTTGAGTGTAGTTTCATATAAAATTGTCTTTACAATTTTTTGACTTTTCTATAGTAAGATATAATTAATTTACTACACACATGTCTAATTTGACAGTTTCACAATTTAGTACATGTAATGTAGTTAAACAATAAACTTAATATTATAAATTGTCCATATTATTCATTATATAAATATATAACAATTTTAATTTGTTTTGTCATTATCAAAATATGAAACCTTGAGGCTAACACATATAATATATAATTTTATTTAATGTATTATTTTATATGTTATATACACATATACATATAATGTGTGGTGTATTATATATATATATATCATTCCTAATATTTTAACTATTTTCACTTTAATTTTTTACATTTAAATATCGTCAATTCAATTCTATATAGTTTTTTTAATTTATTTTTTTCCTTTATTTAAACTTCTAATGTTCTATTTTTTTATATAAATATTTGTCTTAGAAATAATATGTAAAAGAACACAATTTCAAAAACATATCTCAAAAATATACGATAAAAGAACAGTATCTCATTACTTTTAAAACACTATTCTTTAAAGACATGTCTCAATTTTAAAAACATGTGTTTTTAAAATTGTAAAAGAACAGTCTCTTAGAAATTAAGGGATGCCAAATAGTTTCAAAATGTTTTTGAACCTAGAAATTTTTTTAAATTTTTTTTTAAAGTTCTTATTTTAAAATTTTAAATATTTGTAAAGTGTTTGGGACGAGAGATTTTTAAAAAGTCATGAATTTAAAGCTTATTGTTTTAAGGCTTTGGGTTGTTAAGTCTATGACTTTTTTTTCCCTAAAGAAAATTCTAGGATCTAGGAATCTTTAGTTAGGAGTTTTAGAAAAATCCTCAAACAATGTTTTTTTTTAAGTATATGATATTTAAATTTTAGGAATATCATACATTCAAAAAATTCTAAAATATAAATATCTAAAATTTTGAATATATTAATAACCTTATGTCAATCAAACTTTTGAATTTTAATATCTTGCTTAATAAAAAGTGGGTTTGAAATTTTTTTTTATTATTTAATTAAATATGAAAGATGAAAATAAGTTATAAATAAACCTTGTAATTTATTTTTTATTTTTTAACCATTGTACTGCATTTTAAATTTTTTATTTTTTTAAAATTTTTGATAGATTCACTAAACCCAGTTTTGGGCTAATCGAACTTCGGGCCGTCCCCAGTCGTCAATGGGTTTGGGCTGCAGACGTGAAAGTGGGGGGCCTGTGGCGAGGCGTTTGAGCTCAAAGTGAAAAACTCAAATTTGATAATATTTGAAAATATGATTATTAATGGGTTGAATTTTAATTTAAATTTAATTTGAGTTTGATCTAAATTTTAATATTTAAATTTGATTAAAATATTTGATAAATTAAAATTAATTATAAATACTCGTAATTTGAAATAATTAAATTGGATATGGATTTAAATAATTTGATATGTTAAAAATTCGAATATAAAATTTAATAATATTTTTTATTAAATTAATAATATTATATAAATATATAATATTAATAATTCAAAATCATATAGATCAAATTAAGAAAATTAGAAAATTCAGAGATAAATATGATTGATAGAAAACTATAAATTTGAATATAATTTAATAAATATATATTTTATAAAATTTTAAGTTAAATTTAGATATAAAAATAATTAATTAGATTCAAATTTAGATTTAATTAATTTTGGTTCAAATTCAACAATCATATTTAAAAATATCTAAAAAAGAGGGCTTTCAAGGTTTTTGTCCTTGACACGGCAGCTACAGAGAGGATTAGGCGATCTAATAGGATTAGGAGTTTGTCTCTCCAACCTTTGTCTCAACATCTTCTGCCTTGTCGTTATTTGGATATGCCTGTCCATCGAAGCACCTTCATAATATGATCATCTCCACTTACAGTAAAAGTCAATGAATGCAATTTACTTGTCTGCTTTCCTTTTACTGTTGGATATCCACGCGGGCGGTGGAAAAAAATTGCTGGCCAATATATAAGTACAAGGATACCGATTAGTTTTGAAATTAAGAAGATTCAAGTCTACTAATATTAATATCAAAGTTTAGGTGTTATCTTTTTTTTCATGTCAAGTTTACTTTCACCTAATATCATATTTGGATTATCTTTTATTCAACGTTTGCGGGGAGAAATTAAAATATCTCATATTAATTGTAAAAGATATTGGTGGTCTATATATATGTGTGTGTAAGAGAAATTTTACCTTATGTGCTAGATTTGAGATTGAGAATGTGCAAAACCACTTAACACTTATAATTTAAAATTATATCTGAAACAACTATAAAAGGCATCTCGCATAATTAGACTGTAATATGTAATCAAGATAAAGTAAATTCATCTAAAATTTATCTTTATATATCTATATATATTTATATATTTGTTACAATTGAAAAAAAACTATTTCTTGTTTGACCCATGAAAAACTAAACTTATCACATATTTGCAATACAATTTTCACTTTTCAAGAAGAGGGGAATAGATACAAATTGAACTGTACGTGGTTATAATGGGTTTAGGTCTATCTTGTATGTAAAATATCAAAAATAAATGGAGAAATCTCTTATCTAACTTCGATTGGAAGTGTAAGATCTATTTATATAAAAAGAAAAACAATTCTGGTGCAGCACCCACCTTTACTGTAAAGCACTCAATAATGAGGGGAAAGTTGAGGGACCAACAAATGGGTGATGCTGCAGAAAGTTGAAAAACAACATAACCCATTTGGAATTGAGTTGATGCACGAGGGATGCTGAGATGAAGAAGCTAAACTTTCCCAGCCTAACCAAGCATCAATTATTATTATTATTATTATTATATAAATAACACTTCACTTGTACAAATTTTAATTTAGTATTATGCCTCTAAAAACATATAAAAGAAAATTTCTCCCTTATAAATGTTAAATTTATAATGCTTATACTCTTTAATTAACATTTCCGTGCATTAGTCATCAAATATTTTATTCATAAAAGGAATACATATTTTTTTAATATAAATAATGATTATAAATGGTTGAAACAGGAGAAAATTAGTCAATATTTATATTTGAAATAATATTTATATTTTTAAAAATAGAATTTTTAATAAATATTTTATTTAAATATTAATTAAGATGAGTAAGTGTTATAAATTTAATATTTAGAAGGAAATGATTTTTCTTATATATTTTTTGGAATTATAATGCTAAAATTTAAATTTTCTAGAAGGTGAAATGCAATTTGCCCTTACTGATATTATTCAAAATATACAGCTTAGGCCATATGTGTCACACCCCACCTCGTAACTCGAGTGAGGTGTGACAGTAAAATAGGGTTTAGCAACTTCCGATGTCTAGGATTCACCAGAGAAAACAAATCTTATTCAACTATCGTACTTGCTGAGCCAAACGTACAACTCACATCTAAATAATATAACATAATTTAACATAGCGTAGAAAAGAAAATTAAGTTATTATCATAACTGAAAATATAATTATCTTACATAACTTCTTATCTCCAAAATAACATTTATGTACAAAATAGCTGTCTAACTTTCACTTATAAACAACAACCAAAACTAGCTACTATTGATAAAAGTGGAGTTCTAACCTTTTTAGAATGTAAGTCGCTGATATGCCGGATGCATGTAGTATAGCTACATGCTCTATTGCTGAAACCTAAAAATAAATAAATTGCGAGACTTATGTCCCAACGAATGCTCTTCTAACTAAAACCAGTGAAATATGAATATGTTACATAATACTGTAAATAAAAGTAGTTCATAAAACTAATATAACTGATATAAATAACACGTCATGAAATATCAATCTACTTATCATAATTTAAAAACAAAACTAATTCACCTATTGAGCCTGCAGATCCAATCATAGCAAAATATATTAAAAGAGCAAAGGATAGGAAAAAAAAATATAATGGCTCCATAATTAAACGTAAAGTTTGACGTATATGTAAATATAAATATAACGTGAGAAAAATTTACTAGGTGCTACTGGCCATGAGACTCATTTCATAGGATATCGCTTTTATGAACGAACACACATAGCTTGTTGGTGTCGTAAGGCCTCACCGGGCCTTTAAATCATGTAGTACTGCTACACTAACGTGGCTACCTAGTGAATTATCTAAATGAATTACAACATTTATATATATAACATACAGTATAAAATGAAATCCATGTTTCCATTTCATGTAACAAAATAATTATAACATATAAATTAAAAAGGCATTTCAAAAATTAAAACCTTTGGTTTTTAAAGTAAAAATATTTATTTGTAAGAAAATATTAATTTCATTATTTTAGGAAAATATTGAGTTTAGAAAAAAGACCACTCACCTCTACTAATATTGTGTGTGTCCAGACTCAATCCTGTTGGCCTCACTGACCAGTCGGTATATTTCTCCTAAAGTGTAACCGCATACGTTATCAATGACATGCTAAAACTATGTATAAATGCATGAATATACTAGTGCATACGTGAGGTATTATTCATAATTAGGCTGTTTTCTACCCTTTTTACTTGGGGTCAAAAGTTCCACTATATACATACATCAAAAAATTCTCAAAATTATATATATACCCATTGTCAAACTATGTATATTAGGGCATGTCAAGTTAGATATACTAGGATATGCTCATGTTCACAAAATGAGTTATAATTATATTTTTATGAAAAATAATCTGTATGTGAGTCGGCGAACTTTTAGATTGAGACTTAGGCAAATTTTAGTGTAAGTTTAGTCTTACTTTTGTTAAACTAACTTAGTTACCTTTTTAGCAAAAATTAACATGAATGAATAAAATTAATATCAATCGATAGGAATTATTTCCTAATATCATGAAAACAGTACTTAAACAAAAATGTAAACCAATTAAATGAAGCTAAAAGACGAATAAATTAAAAATATAAAAAAAAAACTAATTGAAAAAACTTACTCAAAAATCGATTAAAATTTTTTTTCTCATTCGATCGTCCGCAACTCCCTTCTTCTCTTGAACTCTCCCTTCTCTCTCTCTTTTCTCTCTTTCCTTCTTCTTTTCTCACTTTTCTTTCTTTCCTTCTTCCTTCTTTGTTCTTTCTTCTCTTCTTTTATGTTAAAGTGGAGTCTTTCTTCTTCCTTTTTTTTTTTTTAAAGTGAAGAAAACTTTCATCAATATGGTGGGAGAACGGGGACATAACACCCCCATGAAATTATAACTTCTTTTTCTTTTTTTTGTTTCTCTTCTTCTCTTTTCTTTCTTTTTTTTTATTATTATTTGATTATTATTATTGTTTTATTATTTATTTTATTATATTTTTTTCCAATAATTGTAAAACTTACCATTCTTATTGACAAAGATTTAGAGCCTTTTTAGGCTAAATTTAAAATCACTCATTATCTCACTAATTATACTTATGCAAAATAAATCATAGAATATATAATGAGGGTTTTAGATTGTGATGTTATAAATCTATCCCCCTTAAAGAATTTTCATCCGAAATTCAGCTATACTTATGAAGTAAATAGATGGGGATATTTCTTTTTTATATCTTCATCCCGCTCCCAAGTCATCTCTTCTTGATTTTGATTTCTATACAAGACTTTTACTAATGGGATTCCTTTAGAACGTAACTGTTTTACTTCTCGAGCCAAGATATGTATAGGATGTTTCTCATACAACAAATCTTCTTTGAGATCTACTGGTTAGACTTGTAGGATATGAGAAGGATCTAATATATATTTCCTAAGCAGAGAAATATGAAAAACATTATGAATTTGTAACAATTCTAATGGCAATACCAATTTGTAAGCAACTGATTCAATTCTTTCTATCACTTCATAGGGTCCATATATTTTGGGGACAATTTCCCTTTCTTGCCAAACCTTAATATACCATTTCATGTGGATACTTTTAAAAAACACCTTATCTTCAATCTCAAAATTAACATCCTGATGCTTGGGGTCGGAATAACTTTTCTGTTTGTCCTGGGCAGTCTTTAATCGATCCCTAATTAGTTTAATCTGGTTTGCAGTGATTTGTACAATTTCAGGCCTCAATACTTTTTTTTCTCCTTTTCATCCCAACCGATCGGAGTTTTGCATTTTCTACCATAGAGTGCTTCATATGGAGTTATACTAGTACTGGACTGAAAACTATTATTATAAGCAAACTCCATTAAAGGCAACGTTTGTCCAGTTACCCAAAAATTCTAATACACAACTACAAAGCATATCTTCTAAAGTTTGAATAGTTTGTTCTGATTATCCATCGGTCTGAGGATCAAAGGCTATACTAAACTTAAGCTTGGTCCCCAAAGCTTGCTATAGACTTGACCAAAATCGTGAAATAAATTTGGGATCTCTATTTGACACAATGGATATAGGTATTCTATGTCTGCTAACAATTTCATCCACGTACAATTTCGCTAACTTATCTAAAGAGAAAGAATTCTTAACATGGATAAAATGAATAGACTTAGTTAGCTGATCCACTATAACCCAAATAGCATTATTTCCTTTTCTAGTGGTCGGTAATCCCATAACAAAATCTATGGTCAGGTATTCCATTTCCATTTAGGAATCGGTAATGGTTGTAATCTTCCAATAGGTCCTTAATGCTCAGCTTTGATTTTTTGACAGGTTAAGTATTCAGATACATAATTAGCCACTTTCCTTTTCATGCCACTCCACCAATCATTCTATTTCAAGTTCTGATACATCTTAGTATTCCTTGGATGCATGGCATAGGCTGAACTATATGCTTTTCTAGAATTTGATATCTGAGTTCCCTAACTTTTGGTACACATATTCTATTCTTAAAAATAACGTACCATTCTCCTTTATTCTGAAGTCTCCTTATTTTTCATTTCCTATTTCTTCCAAAATCTTCTTCAACTAAGGGTCATGTGCTTGCAATTTCTTTATCTGTTCTAGTAGAGTAGGCCCAACTCAAAAATCTACTAGTAGGGCCCCACAACTGTCAACTATTAATCCTGCATTCAAATATCTCAACTCCACTAATAAGGGTAGCTGTATTGTTCTTATGCGAGATAAAATACCACCTGAAGACTTCCTATTAAGTGCATATGCAACCACATTTGCTTTTCCTAGATAGTATTCTATGGTACAATCATAGTTTTTAATAAGTTCAATCCACCACCTCTGTCATAAATTCAATTCTTTTTGAGTCATAACATACTTCAAACTCTTGTGATCTGTATATATCTGACATTTTTCCCCATACAAGTAATGCCTCCAAATTTTCAAAGCAAATACTACCGCAGCTAGCTATAAGTCATGTGTAAGGTAGTTTGATTCACGAAGCCTAAGCTGTCTAGAAGTATAAGCAATAATTTTGCCTTTTTGCATAAGTACACAGCCTAAACCCTTTCGTGAGGCATCACTATAAATCACATGCTCTCTTCCACTAATGGGAGTGTTAATACTGGAGTAGTGGTTAATTTTTGTTTTAATTCCTCAAAACTTGTTGACACTCTTGAGTCCATTCAAACTTATTATTTTAATAATTTAGTCAAGGCAAAAGCCATAGTGGAAAATTTTTCTACAAACCTTTTATAGTATCCAACCAGTCCCAAAAAACTCATCACCTCAGTAGCATTAGTGGGAGATTCCCACTGCACAATAGCCTCGATCTTTTGGGGATCAACTGACACTCCTTTGGCTGTTATTGTATGCCCCAAAAATATTACCTTATCAATCTAGAATTCACTCTTACTCAATTTAGCATACAATTGTTGCCTCGTAAAATCTGTAACATTGTCCTTAAGTGCTTTTTATGATCCTCCTCTGTCTTAGAATAGATCAAGATGTCATCAATGAAAACCACTAACAAATTTATCCAGGTAAGGTTGAAAAACTCGGTCATTAAATTCATGAAAGCTACAGTGGTATTCGCCAATCCAAATGACCTTATTAAGAACTCATAGTGTCCATACCTTATTCTGAAAGCAGTTTTTGGTATGTCTTGAGATTTAATCTTTAATTGATGATATCCTGACCTCAAATCTATTTTAGAAAATACTTTTGCACCTTGAAGTTGGTCAAACAAATCATTTATTCTTGGTAGCGGATATTTATTCTTGATAGTTACCCTATTTAGCTGCTTGTAATCTATGCACAACCTCATCATCCTATTTTTTTCTTCACAAATAGAACCAGAGCTCCCCACGGTGACACACTTGGTCTGAGAAAGCATTTGTTAGTCAATTCTTGAAGCTATGTCTTTAGTTTCTTTAATTTAGCTGGCGCCATCCTATAAAGGGCTCGAGAAATCAGCTGTCCCTGGTACCACTTCAATTCAAACTCCACTTCCTTATTTGGTGGTAATCTTGATAATTCTTCTGAAAAAATGTATGAGAATTTCCTTACTATTGGGATATCTTGTAGCTGATGAGTGCTAATATCAAATTGAAATATACTAGCCAAGTAAGCTTCACATCCCTTCTTTAGCAGCCTTTAAGCTGTCATGGCTGAGACAAGACAAGCGGGAAGTATACGAAGCTCTCCTACAAAATAGACTGCCCTACCATCATCTAACTGTAATAATACCTCCTCCTTAAAATAGTCTACTTTAGCCTTATACATGGACAATCAATCTATCCCAAAAATAGTATCAAAGTCATACATCTCTAAGGAAGTAAGTCTACCATCAACTCAATGTCTGCTATATTCACTTTACACTATATATATATATATATATCTCACAATAAAACTGCTCCCCACTTAGGTAGATATTGTTATAGGTTGTTCTAAAGGTTCAAGTTTTAATCCAATTCTTACAGCAAATAAAGATGAAATAAAAGAATGTGTAGCACCAGAGTTGATTAAAACATGTGCATGAATGTTAAAAATAAGTAGCATACTCAATACTGCATCTGGTGCCACCGTAGCCTCTAGGTTTGTCATAGCATAAACTCGGGCTTCTACCCTTTGTCTGTCTGGAGTAGATCCATGTCCACTTATACTGACTCCTGTCTTACTATCTTGTGCACTACCTTCCCTCATCTAGGACCCCTTTCACATAGGACATGTTTTCTACATATGCCCCGGCTGACCACAACAGTAACATACCCCTAATCCCTAATGACACTCGCTTGGGTGAAATTTACCACATTTAGAACACTGCGGGTGCTGAATCTTCTTCAATGGGCTCATTATCGAAGTATTAGTCTGATTAACACTAGTCTCTACTGGTTCCACTCCTATTGCTTGACTACCTGGTACTACTGACTCCAATCTTGGTCTGGGCCCTCTCTCTCCTGGATTAGGAAAGTATGCTGGTCTTGTTTCCACTGCCACAAATACCTCTCCTCCCCTACTAGCTACCATTGGCTGGAAAGGCCTATTTTGTTTCTGACTGTTACCTTTTTTGGTTGACCCTTCCATGGCTCATTTCTAGAATCTTTCTTGTCTCTTGATAGCAAAGTCCTTTTCAATGTCCTCTACCTTATAAGCATGTTCTACCAAACCAACAAAACCAGAATATGGTTACATTTGAGTTTTAGCTTTTATTTCCAACCTAAGTCCCTATTCAAAAAAATCTACACTTTTTTGTTTCTTGTGTCACCAGTGGTAAAGTAAACTTGGAAAACTCAGTAAATTTGGCCTCATAGTCGGCCACTGACATGTTTTCCTATTTGAGATCCAAAAATTTCTCTCTCTTTCTCTTGATAAATGACTAAAAAAATACTATCGATCAAACTCTGCCTTGAATTCCTCCTAAGTGGTTATCTTGCCTGTAGGTTGTCGAGTGGTGTAAGATGTCCACCACTGCTCAGCTCAGCTTTCCAAAGAAAAGTGGTATTCTGCACTCTCTCTTTATTTGTGCAGCTCATCAAATTGAAAATTTTTTCCATCTTTTTAAGCCACAACTCTGCCTGCAATTGATCCGTAGTACCTTCAAAATCTGTGGCTCCTAATTTCTTAGCTTTTTCTAATATTTTTACTTTTTTATACTTCTGCATCTAAAAACTGGAAGTAGATGCTACAGTGATTCCTCTTACTGAAACTGCCATTGTAGCCATCTCTGGTGGTTGCATAATGACTGGTTGTAGCTGAACTTGAGGTATAGGTGCAGGTATCTCAGGTGGGGATGTTGTGCTAATGAATCATGCGTGTGTGATGCATCAGCCGCCACTAGGGCAGGAGATGACATGCTAGATGTCTCCTTAAGAGGTTGGTCCACTCTATCTCTATTAGCCCTACTTTGACAAAAACGAGCACTACTCGAGGTCCTCCTAGTGCTCACCATAATTGTTACAAATACCTGATACAACATAACATATCAAATAATATTTATTAGTAATGTTATACACATACTCTAAATATGACTAACTTTTTTTTTCCTAAGATTTACTAATACTAACTCCCTAAAGATCTTAACACTACTCTGATAGTACTAATTGTCACACCCCACCCCGTAACTCGAGCGAGGTGTGACAGTAGAATAGGGTTTGGCAACCTCCGATGCCCGGGATTTACCGGAGAAGACCAAACCTTATTCAACTATCATACCTACTGAGTCAAACGTACAAATCAAATCTAAAGGTCTAAATAATATAACGTAATTTGACATAGCGTAAAAAAAAAAATTAAGTCATTATCATAATTGAAAAGATAATTATCTTACACAACTTCTCATCTCCAAAACAATATCTATGTACAAAATAGCTGTCCAACTTTCACTTATAAACAACAATCCAAACTAGCTACTATTAACAAAAGTGGAGCCCAACCTTTCTAGAATGTAAGTTGCCGATATGCCGGATGCACGTGATATAGTTACAGGCTCTACTGCTGAAACCTGAAAATAAATAAGTGGTGAGACTTGCATCCCAACGAATGGTCTTCTAACTAAAACCAGTGAAATAAAAATACGTTGCATAATACTGTAAATAAAAGTAGTTCATAAAATTAATATAACTGATATAAAATAACACGTCATGAGATATCAATCCATTGATGATAATTTAAAAATAAAGTTAACTCACCCATTGAACCTGCTGATCCAACCATAACAAAATATCATAAAAGAATTAAGGATAGAAGTAAAAATATAATGACTCCATAATTAAATGTAAGGTCTGATGTGCACGTAGATATAAACATAACATGAGAAGAATTTACTAGATGCTACTGGTTATGGGACTTGTTCCATAGGGCACCGCCCCATAAACGAACACACATAACTTATTGGTGTCATAAGACCCCACCGAGCAATTAAATCATGTAGGACTGTCACACTAACGTGGCTACCCAACAAATTATCCAAATGAATTACAACATTTATAAACATAACATACAGCGTAAAAATGATATCCATATTTCCATTTCATGTAGCAAAATAATCATAACATATAAATTAAAAAGGCCTTTCAAAAATTAACACCTTTGGTTTTAAAGTAAAACATTTATTTGTAAGAAAATATTAATTTCATTATTTTAAGAAAATACTGAGTTTAGAAAAAAGACCACTTATCTCTACTAATACTGTGTATGTCCAGACTCAATCTTGTTAATCTCACTAACCGGCTGGTATATTTCTCCTAAATGTAACCACATACGTTATCAATGACACGCTAAAACTATGTACAAATGCATGAATATAATAGTGCATACATGAGATGTATTCATAATTAGGCTATTTTCTGTCTTTTTTACTTGGGATCAAAAGTTTTACTATACACGTACACTGAAAATTCTTAAAATATTAATATATACTCATTGTCAAGTTAGGTATATTAGGGTATGCTCACGTTCACAAAATGAGTTATAGTTATTTTTTTTATGAAAAATAATCCATGGGTAGATCGGAGAACTTTTAGATTGAGACTTAGACAAATTTTAGTGTAAGTTTAGTCTTACTTTATTAAACTAACTTAGTCACATTTTTATCAAAATTAACATAAATTAATAAAATTAATATCAATCGATAGAATTATTCCCTAATATCATGAAAACGGTATTTAAACAAAAATTTAAACCAATTAAATGAAACTAAAAGACGAATAAATTAAAAATATTTAAAAAAAAATTATTGAAAAACTTACCCAAAATTGATTAAAATTTTTCTTCTCCTTCGATCGTCCGCAACTCCTTTCTTCTCTCGAGCTCTCCCTTCTCTCTCTCTTTTCTCTCTTCCCATTTTCCTTTCTCTCTTTTCTTTTTTCCTTCTTCTTTCTTTCTTCTCTTCTTTTACGTTAAAGTGGAGTCTTTCTTTTTTTTTTTTTAAAGTGAAGAAAACTTTCATCAATATGGTGGGACAATGGGGAACATAACACCCCCATGAAATTATAACTTCTTTTACTTTTCTTTTCTTTTCTTTCTTTTTTTATTATTATGTGATTATTATTATTTTTTATTATTTATTTTATTATTTTTTCCCAATAATTGCAAAACTTACCCTTCTTATCAACAAAGATTTAGAGCCTTTTTAAACTAAATTTAAGTCGCTAATTATCTCACTAATTATTCTTATGCAAAATAAAACATAGAATATATAATGAGGGCTTTGAATTGGGATGTTACAATATGCCTTAATAATGCAACTATAATTTTTTAATTTATTTTGAAAGTGTAATACCCCAAAATTTTGGGGTATTATTAGAATTTGAAATCTTGGGAAGGACCTAATTTAAAATTAAAACTTTGTGGAGATTGAATAGAAATAATCAAAAATTTTATGGACAAAATTGGCTAAAATCAAGAATATCAAGACCAAATCGAATAGAATAAAGAAACCAAGGAACAAATCGTGAGAAAAGAAAAATATGATTCGGGTTTAGGGCAAATCGGTCCATAGGAGTTAGGCCTTGGATTGGGTTGGGCCGCGACTCAATAGGCTGGCCTTGAATAGTTAAGGTTAACACATTATGATGAATTGGGTTAAATTACTGGGTTGGGCTTCGGATCAAGGGCTCGTAACAATAAAATAAATAAATGAAAAAAATAGAAGAAGAAAGAACCAAACAATTTAGGGTTTTACTGCCGATTCTACACCAAATTTGACTAGTTTAGTGTCTATTGAACCAGTTTAGTGCATATACACAAACATAGATTAATATTCGAAGACTGATTTGTTACTCAACAATCTCGGTTCACTGTTTTCTTGTCTAGTTCAGTTCTAGTTCAGAGTTCACAAAATTGGTTTAGGGCTTTATTAGCCTAGTTAAGTGCATAATAGGCCTAGTTGAGTGTAGACATGGCCGGTTCAGTATAATATATGCTCAGTTCGGTGTATATATGACTGGTTTAGTGTATTAAAGGCTGGTTCAGGATCGGTTTCATCACATTAGTGGCCAGTTAAGGGCCGGTTTAGTGTATTAGAGGTTAAATAATGGTCGGTTCAACACCCTAATGATCGGTTCAAAGTTGGTTTAGTGATTTAATGATTAGTTTATAGGCTAAATGAACCAATTTTATGTTTTATAAGTCTGGTTCAAGACTTAAGGCTGGGTTCATGGTTTATTTGGTCAATTCGGGACTTTAGTAGCCAATATGAGTTTTGGGTACAAAAATCTAAAGATTTATCTAGATTATAATTAAGGAAATTGTGTTTAAATGATTATTGGATGTAGTAGTAACCTAAAGTAAAATATTTATTGCCTTAGATTCTCTGCACGGTTCTGGACAAGATCTGATATCATAGGATTTAATCACTTGATTTTTGTCGATTCAGTGAGTAATAATGTGTAATTATGAACATTTACTGTTTTTCATATCTGCTATAAATTCTTATTTTACATGATATAATTGGTTTCTAAAATATTTATTAAATTCTGTTCTAAAGGCATAGCAAGGGACATGTATGTAATTTTTTAAAATTATTTATAGAAACTATTTGCTGCTTGCATATGATTCTGTTTATATCTAAAAATGAAAGATTCTGTTAAACTGTTCTGTTATTTCTAGAAAACTAGTTTTTAAAGGTTTTCGGATTTTAAAATACTACAGCTCACGATAGTAAGCGTTAGACTAAGTGCATTCTGTATAGAATCTCCATCTAGTAGAAGGAGGTGATAGACTCTCGTGTTGGACTGACATAGAAGACTTTATATGTATATGTGTATATGGCATACGAGAATGCCACTTTTTGATTTCTGTTATCCGATAGACTGAGTGTTGCCTTCTTGATTATCAACAAACTGATATATTACTGTCCCGTTTTCTAATATATGTTTCGTTTTGGATTTCAAGCTCCCTAAAGTTTCTAACATTTGTAAATGATTTGTTATACTATAAAGTTCTTGATAATTGTAAATGATTTTGTTATACTGTAAAGTTTCTAACATTTATAAATGAATTGTTATACTGTCAACTTCCTGATAACTGTAAGTGATTTTATTATACTACAAAGTTTCTAAAATCTGTAAATGACTTGTTGTACTGTAAAGTTTTCTAATTTACATGTTATACATGTCCCTTATTCTCATATTATTCATTAGGTCTATCGACTCTTTCTGTTATTTTTTTACAAATTCAGAGTTCGGTATTCAGTTGGATTCCGCTACTTAAGAGGAGTCTTTTATTTTGTTACTTTCGTTCTTAGTTTGAAAAGTTAGTTATTTCAGTTCTATTAGATTTGTATTTCTTGATTCTATAAATAGCTCCATTTGACTATAAACAGGTTCCTGCGGATATATTGATAGTTTATTTGAAATTTTGGAGTAAATTTTATATAAAATTTTGGTTCAAATATGTGTTGAGTTATATATTAAGCTTGTGGGATTAGAGTTTATTTTAACCTTAGCCCCAGTCATTGATCTATTTTTCTAGGCCATGACAGAAATGACTTTTGACAAATTATGAATAGTGGAGTTTAATATATTTTCATTATCCCTTCAACTATTCTCACTTATCTCACAATTTAAGACTAATTTTATTCGAGATAATATATAGCTTGTCCCTTCTCAGAAGGGTAAAAGTGTTTACATATTTGATTTGGTTTGAGATTAGGTACTTTCCAAACCAAATTGAATATGTCAAGTTTTTTTAAATTTTGGGTATGATCAGTTTTAACATGTCATAAAACCAAACCAAATCAGACGAGATAAGTAACATTTTTTTTGATTTGATTTGTTTAGTTTTGGATAGGTTTTTTGAAATAGTATTAATTTAATTATACTTATTTAACAAGGAATAAAATTTCATGTGTTAATATATTAATAGAAACCAGATTGAAGAATTACACAAAATAAAAAGAAAAAAGTTCCATGTATTAATATAAAATAAACCTTTTATGTATATATTAAATAAAATTATATATATGTATAACAATTTGTTTGGTTCAGTTTGGTTCATTTATTTTTTTGAAGAAAACTAAAAATTAAACCAAATCAATTGGTTTTTATATTTTTTAAATCGAATTAAACCATTTTTTAAATTTTAAACAATTTAGTTTGAGTTGGGTCAGTCCATTCAATTGGATTGGTTTTGAATACCCTACAAATGTAAGTTTTTGGATTGGTTTGAATACCCTACAAATGTAAGTTTTCACTAATTGGGTAGTGGAGTTTAATGATTTGGAAAGAACAAAATAAATTTAGAGAAGTTAAAAAAAGAAGAGCCATTAGGGATGGCAAGCCAAATATCTTATCTATCACCTATATATTTAGGTTTATATTACCAATTGTAAACCTAATTTCATGTTAGATCTCTATTTATACACGTTGATGACTCATCTTTCATCTAGCGGTAGACATGGATTCAGAGGGCATTTTATTTTATATATTTAAAATATTTTAAATATTTTGAGTCAATTAAAAAATAAAAAAATAACAAACGCTTATTTGTGATAAGTTTCCCCCATGGGCATTTGATTTTTGTCTTCTCATGTGGCAAGAGCGAGTTTCAAATGGATTTGATTTTTATGAGAAGAAAAAATTGGTATTTTATCAATAAAATTTCATTTTCAATATTTGCTTCCTATAGTAAGAAATTAATTTTTCAAGTAAAATTTTGATTTTAAATTTTTTTTAAAAAATTCAATTTTTTATAAATTAACTTTTTAATATTATCACATATATATATGTATATAATTTAATTAAGGATAATCAGGTTGCTTGTGAACATTTTTTTCTAATGAAATTATTCTCCGTGTCAGGGGAGGCCGTACAGGCCTGGGTGATTGAATTCTCCTGTATTTGATGAGATGGGTTAATTTAATTGGTCAATCGTTTTAATATTTATTAAATTAATATTAGATAATAATTTTAATATTAATTTAATTAATATTAGAGTAATAAATTATATGTAGTTAAATGATTACTCAACCTTCAGACGTGTTCATTTATGTTAGGGCGATTTTTCAATCATAAGGTCTTTCCCAAATGAATTAGATAAAACCAAAGAGTATCATCACGTTGATCACAGCAACCAAGTTTAGGAAACAATCTATTTCGGCGAACCTATTGCTATAATAGGAAAGAGCCAATTTAATTCTCCATTGACTACTGTTTGATTAATTGTAAATTTTTTGTTAAATTAACTTTAAAACAAAAATCAAAACGTAACATTACATAACAAAATATATTTTACTAGAGAGGTTATATGCTTAAAAGATAAATATAAGAAAGTAAATTTCATGTAACGCCCGACCCCTTAAGTTATTAAAAAAAAATTAGAGAAAATTTTGAGAACAAGACGTTCTCCCCCCCCTCCCCGAACGTCCACTTTTTTCTCCCTCTCACCCTCTCTTCCTCATTTTTCTTCCTCAGCCGCACGTTGCCACCGTCGCCACCCATCCTTCTGCCGCCGGCCGCACAACCGCCTCCATCTGAGCAATCTCCCTTTCTGCACTCTCTCTCTCTCTCTCTCTTCCATTTCTCCTATCTCCCTTGCTATCTACCACCTGATCTAAGCTCTGTTGCGCAACCGGCCACTGTACACCCAGCCACCATCCATCCAGTTGTGTCGCCAAGCTCCTTCTCATATCGATTTGCTCCTTTGTGCTTCAATTTGTTGGCCACTCGTCATTTCCCCTATGTGCGAGCTCTCTCTCTCTCTCCCTCTCTACTGATACACACACACACACACACATATATATATAGGCGTGTGTGTATACATGTGTGCATATGCAACTTTGTGGGTGTGTGTGTGTTCACACGAGTTTGACTGGAGAGAGAGGATGTGGGTCAAATGGGGTTCTTTGTGGGCAAATAGTTCATGCCCTTATCTTGACCTCGCTGGTGAAGGACCACCATAAACATGAGTATATGCAAATGTATGTATATTTGGACCTTCTGCCTTCCTTAAGGACTCGTGTGGAGGGGAGTATATGTAGTGGTGGTAGATTTTAATAATGGATTTATTTTGAGATTTACTTGAGAGTTGTGAAGGTCTCTAAATCACGCTTAATTATTTTGTATAGGTCTCTTGACATAGTTGATTTTTGACATTAAATGCCACGTGGTAGTTTGAAGCTTGATTTCGTTAATTCCATCCTTACGGTGAGTAGTAATACCTGTTCTCAATATGTTATTGTGTTTTAAATGTTTGTTAAATAAAAATCCTATTAATATTTTTTTTTTATTTAGCATTTTGCTATACTTATGATTTCAGTTAAAAATAGTGTATCAAAATGGTTTGACAGATATGTCTGATTTTCTTTAAATGCTTATAAGCAGGGACAGGTACCATGAAAACTATATTATGGATTCAAATTCTATAATGTTGAATTACATAATGAAATAACTGATTTATTGATTGTGCGTTTCAAGATTTGATAAATATGTTTTTGCTAAATTTTGATAAGAAGGAAACTAATTACATGATTTATTTTGTATCTATGTGCTGGGAGACTTCGATATTCTCAGCTAGTGGGGCATTACTAGCCTTGGTGCACCATGACCCTAGTTGGCAAGGGTAATGATACTAGCTCGTCGTATTCGGCCCACATGTACGGTTCAGTTCTGTTATTGTACGCTTATATGACTCTGATTTGATTGGAGGCCTTCGGCCCCACCTCTGTGATATTGATACTCCCATGCCCTTATTGCATTGTATGATAGATTTTGACGTGTATGAAGTTCTTAAAAATGAGATTTTTCTACAAATACTTAAATTATTTAGAAAAAGGGTCATTTAAACATTTTTGACTGGATGCTTGTCTCGACATATTGAGTATAGGTATTATTGCTCATTGAGTTGTCAAACTCACAATTTTATTAACATTTCAGATCCTGGTGCAAATCTTTCTCTTGCCTCTAGTTGACTCCCGAGATTTGTGCTGCTATGGTGAGCCCAACTTGTTCGTAAGCGTTGTTTTGTATAGCTATTGATAGTTCTTTTTTGTATCTTCTTATTTGTAACTCTTGATATTTGTATTCTAGAAATTGTATCACTGGCACAAACAGGTCTCTATTTTTGTATGTAATATACCTTATGCTTTGTACATTTACAATTATTTGCTTCATAACTGTCTCGGGTCACTGTTAGGATTATTAAATTCTAATTTAACAGGTTTTGAAAATTCTAGGTTAGATCCAATTTTAGGGGAAACTCTGCCAAATTTTTTTTCCAAAATCCTATACTTAATTAAATTTGTATAGCGACCCTTAAGTTGAACTCTAGCACTTAGTTCTTCCTTGTGTCGCCACATGCTCGGTTTTGGGATGTGACATTTCAATATTTTCTTAAATTTATTTTTGAACACATTTGGATGATTTTTCAATCCCAAAATCTTTTCCTGCTAAATCTATCCCTTGTTAAAAACCGAAAATCATAATTAGAAATAAAAGAGAGATAGAAAATATATAAAAATTTTACATGATTTGGTATAACGATTTTACATCTATGGGAGGTAATTATTATAGCATTTTAATGCTCAACTACACTTGAAGAATTATGATAAACTCTCTATTTATAATTATCTTAATCTTTAATTCAAAGCCCAATCTTATTTCTAACAAAATGATTATATCTCTTAAAAAATATATCTTAATACCATTCTTAAATTGAAATCAGTTTAAAGGAATTAAAGATTGTTTATCATTTTTTAGACTCTAACTCAATGATTATATCCCTTAAAAAATATATCTTAATACCCATTCTTAAATTGAAATCAGTTTAAAGGAATTAAAGATTGTTTATCATTTTTTGGACTCTAACTCTTTCTCTCTCTCCTTGTCTTTCTTAGCACCTGTCATGACTCAAAATCGGATACGTGACCGGTGCAAGGGTTAGAATAAATCCCAACCCTACAAGCCTAATAGAAATATAGAATTTAGCTGAAAAACAAAAAGTTTGATATAAATCAAAATAAAATTCAAACCATACTAACTAAACTGTCAACACAAATAGAAATCTTACCTGTAGTTTAAATTGAGCAAACCAAAAATCTCAGGAATACAAAGCCTAATAAAAGTAGAATAACTAATTCTGAATAATAAAGTCTAAGCATAAACAACTGATAATGCGAACTCTTCTCAGATAGCAAGATCCACCAAACCAATATATTCAGAATCTAAAAAAAAATAAGGGTGAGTCTATCGATCTAGTGGATAATAATCTGCATCTATGAGAACAAAGGACATGCATACAGATATAATATCTAAATTTACTGAAAATAGATTATTCACAAAACACTTTCTATAGTTTAGGGAGTTCGTAATCCTGAATATAGCACATATTGAGAAACAGAACAGTGACACACAGTCAGCCAATAATCAAGGTGGTGACACACAGTCAGCCAGTAATCAAGGCGACGACACACAATCAAACGAAAATCAGCGAAAATCAGATGTCAGCAAATGCCCAGATAACAAAATGGCAACATATCAATATGCTCAGATAATCAGAACGGCAGCATATCAGCCATGCCGATAAACAGAAATCTAAAATGTCTAGCACCATCACTCCTGCTAGATGGGGACCCGTACAGGGTGCAAATCAGCCTAATGCATAATGTCGTTAGTTGTAATGTTCAAAAATCCGAAATTCCCGCAAAATTATTATTTTCCAAAATAATAGAATAATGTAACTGAATATTTCCATTTACTAATATAAAACTGAATCAAATATAAATAACAGACAAGTTTTCAAAACAAATTCAGAAATTACATGCATGTCCCTTGTCATACAATTTAACAGAATTTAAATCAAATTTTCAGAAAAACAGGTATAAAATAAAAAAAATAGATTTATTTCAAATATGGAAAGAAGAAAAGCTCATAAATACACATTATTATTCACAGAACGACAGCGATCGAGAAATTTCAATATCTGACATCACGAGCTCAACCAGAATCGAACGAGCAATCAAAAATAATAAAAAAATAACACATTTCAATTTATGCTTCTAATAATTAATAAAGTAAATTTTCAAATCCCAAAATCACATAAAATTATAGGTTTTCGTACCTGAGCCCATACAATGACCACTAAGGTCTCGAACCGATCAATAAATCATGAACCAAGTATCAAGGTCATAACCCAATCTCTCAAAATATCAAAACCAGTCTACTTAAACCCAAAACTATCATTTTATGTAATGAACCAATGATGAACCAGCCATTAGAAGGTTAAATCGGCCATGAACCGGTCATTAAAAGGGTGAACCGGCCATAAACTAAACTTTAATCCATTGTTAAACCGGTCATATTTTAATTTCCAATACACTGAACCAACTTGGAACCGATTAAAAGGTACTGAACCGGCCTCTTGTATGTTGAACCAGCCAGTTTGATGCATTTATGCCCTTGAACTGGCCCCAAGATAAAGATATTTTTTACTAAACTAGATTTTAAACAATTAATTTAATTATTTATCTATTCTATCATGCAATGAACCGAAAGTAAACCGGTCAAAAACTGTGTGAACCGGCCCTTTTTTTGCTGAACCGGCTGGTTCTTTACATAATTTGATATAAATGACCTGAACCAGGTTTAAATGAACACAAAATAGTGAACCAAAATAAAAATAATTAGTTAATTAAATTATCTACAAAACCCACCCCTGAACCAGCAGAAAACTAATTAATACTTAGGTGAACCAGTCAGTTTTCATTTTATTCTCCTTTTTTTTATCCCGAATCTTCGGGTTTTGGGCCACAGGTCAGACCCACTCCAGAAGAACCAAATTGACCCACTGGGCCTTGGCCCAAACTAGAAAATCAACCCAACAACCTATATCCTATCGGCCTAGCCCAGACAGTTTGGCCCAACCCAACAACTGAACCCAGCCCAGCAAACCGAATCCTGTACAAACTCGGACCCCTTTGGGTCTATTCTTCTCAACCTGTGACAAACAATCCATAAAAAAACTTAAGTCTTACTTGGAAATTGATGATCAATTCGTGTGACTGGGTTCAGAATGAACAGGCAACAGTGGCTTGCTCAACCAATTTGAAAAGTCAATCCCTGTTCTGTAGAATTTCTTCCTGGAACTCAAGCCGTGAGCACCGTCAGACGTAGGAAACTTTTTTTCTGAGAAAATTCTCTCAATTTTCCTGTCAAATCTGTAATTCACTTGAGGGGTTTTCCTTCTCCCTCGTGATCACATCTCTTCTAAATAAAGTCTCAAGCAAATCACAAAAGATTTGCTCGAATTTTTGATCTCAATCTCTGCGGATCTGCAGATGAAATCTAGAGACAAATTTCCGGATTTGCTATTTAATCCCTGAATAATGGAATTTCTTCATATTTGATCCCTGAGATTTTCTGATTTGATAAGATTTAGTCCTTAATTGTTTTATTTTATTCGATTTAGTCCTTATGTTATTTAAAATTATTTAAATACCCCTAATCTAGGGTAAGAGTGGTGGTCTTCATCACCATTAAGCGATCATGGCATTGGACAAGCATTTTTTGAGAAAGAAGACTAGAGAGAGAGAGAGAGAGAGAGAGATAAGGAGATGGAGGACAGATGAGTTGTTGTCTTTTAAAAAAACTTTTCCAACGGCTTTCTAATGGAAAGTTGTTAGAAAAAAGTTACTAATCCCAAAAAGTAGAATTTTTTAACAGATTTTTTGAATTTTTGACAGAAATTTCTGTCGAAAAACATATACAAATCCAAACAAGTTTGCAATTTTTGACAGAAATTTCCGTTCAAAAATTTCATTAGACAAGAGTTACAAATCCCAACAAATTTACAAAATTGTTAGAGCGTACAAAATTTTCATCAGAAATGTCGTCAAAAATTTTTCATCAAAAATTCAGTTAGAAAATTTTTGACAGAAAATCTGGCAAAAATTTTCCAACGGAAAATTCTGTCAAAAATTTCATCAGGAATTTTCCAATAAAATTTTTAACAGAATTTCCATCGAAAATTATTTATTTATTTTTTTTTTTTATAATTTTCAAAGGATTTTTTGCATTTCCGCCAGAATTTTTCTGCCAAATTTTTTTTGACGAAATATTCCATTGAAAAATTTTTTGATAAATATTTCTATCAAAAATTTGGTTGAAAAATTTTTTGACAAATATTTTTTTATCGAAAATTCAATGATTTTATGTCTGTTGGTAATTTTTTGTCGAAAATTTAACATTTTTTTTATAGTGGAGAGAGAGAAGAAAGACATACAAATATTTTGTTAACTTATATTTATGAAAAGTAATAATAATTATAATTTCTAATTCCAGACTCAATTTTATTTCTAATAAAATGAATAATATCTCTTGAAAAATTATGATAATATCCCCAACTTGAAATGAGCCTTCACAAACCTATTTTCACAAATTTTTTCCATTCTTAATCAGATTTTCCCACAGCATTCCCCCTCATATGCATAATCCAATGGCAATCCTAGTTAATCACGCCGACACCTCCAAAGCTAATACTAACAAACACAAATGTCACGTGTGCCAAACACCAAACCTTAATTGTCACACCCCAACCACTTACAACCTCAAGGGTATGGCAGCGGGGCAATAACCAACACACCATTGGGTAAATCCGGCAGCATGCCGACTACTGTAACCCTTCTAAGTTGGCCTAAGGCCCTTGTCTGAGTACTTGCTTAAAAATCATCAACTTCACAATACATACATAGCTTGTATAAATTCATCCAACACATAACTTAAACATAATTCATCCTGTATCACATTTTCAATAATCATCTAACATCATGCTATACTCAAAATCACCATATAATATTAGATCAACTATAATCATCCACAATATCTCAAAACAATACAATTTGTTTACAGTCATCCAAAATATAACTAATCTCTCAACATACATAGCTCACATTCACAAAACAAAAACCAAATAAGTCTCCAATAGCTAGGCCAACCTGGTGCTATAAAGTGTGCAAAACACAAGTAATACGAACACCAAAGTTCTAACTCAATATCTCAGCATCTGCAGGGGGGAAAAATTTAATGGGTGAGACCAACGTCCCAGTGAATGATAATCAAACTAATCCCAATGAAAAATAGTCAGTTTTTGTACCTAATTAATCAATATAAATAATCTCGTAAGAATATATCAAGAGGCATCATAACAAATTTTTCAGCAGTATAAAAGCTAAATTATTGTTGTGCCAAGTTTAAAAACATAAGAAAGCATAAGCATGAATCATAAAAGTTTTCATGGGCATCATAGGAAAAATCATAAAGATCATATTTCATAATCACATATATACTCTGATCGAATGTGCACAACTAAAGGTGTCTGGGGCAGTAAAATCATAAAACATAACATGGACCATCATTGGGCAAAACATAAATATGTCGAGCATTACCACACTATGTAACTCGTGCTAGGGGTCGTCACTCTCCGGCCAAACTAACACAGTCTTTGGTGCATGGTCCTTTTCACTAGGAAATAAACATACATATATCATGTAATGCAAGTAGAACCGCCACCTACCCCGAATGGCTGCCCGACATCATGGTTTGGGTGCTAAGGCACCAAAATAATATAAACTCAAGAAAATCATCAAATTGAGCATATTACCAAAATCAAATCATAGCCAGACTATTCCCCATGTTCATATTCGCAACATATAATTGGGTTTAAAATAATCATTGTTCATTGCAATTCATAGTTTGGAAAGATAATTAGGATTAGGAAGATTCCCACTCACCTTGCAAAATGAGCCTATAAAGGTACTCTTAAAGCTGTAGGTCCAGGGTTTATAGTAATTGGGGTATCCTCTCCTACAAGAAAGATACACAATATGAGAGAAATATCCTAAATATATCACACGAAAGCAATAGCTATACCCTGCAACGTATAAAAATACTTTTCCTCCATCTTTAGCCTTTGGGTTTCATCCAAACATGCCCTTATTTCATTTTCCCCTATTTCAACTCCAACCAAACATGCCCTTATTCCATTTCAACATCATCTCACCCATTTATCTCACATTTCAACTATAAACATTTCATTCAAGATTTAATCCAACCATAACAATATAAATATCATCAAATAAAAAATATCTAAGGTTACTTTAACAAGAAATATCAAGATTCAAGCAAAATATCCCATGGGTGAGGGTAACCCACTTTCTCTCTCTACAACACATAATAACACCCAAATACAAAATTTATACCGATTAAAAGCTATAAAACGAAGAAATAAAGCTAAACATGTAGAAATATTGAAGAAAAACTAAAGAGGGTTTGAGATTGGGCCAAAATACATACCTTTTTCTTCATTTTCTCCTCTTTTCTCTCATTCCCTCTATTCCTCTCTCTATTTGGGCAAAAATGAGCCATAGAAGGCTCTCCCCAAACTTTTAAAACACTCACTTAAGCCAAAAAGACCATCTTGCCCTTCTTTAAAATTATCCTTAATTTTAATCTAATAAATTTTTGGATGAATTTTGGGTACCCTAGGATATCTCCCAAATATTTGTTTTATGGTTTTTAGGAGTTTAAGAGAGTTTAGGAGTTTTTGGAGGGGTTAAAAATTCTAAATTTTCATGAAAATAGCCAAAAATATGCGTTCTAACGCACTGCAGTGGGCCATTCCAGTGTTCGCCGCGCCATAGCGCAGTAATTCCAGTGAGCAGCATACTATAGCGCCTGGGGCGCGCTGCAGTGCGCTATTACAATAACCGCGAGTAAATTTTTTTTTTTTTTACAAAAACTTCATTTCTTCCAAAACACTTCTACCTTCCCAAATTCCTCAAAATTCCCTCTAAATAAAATTAAAACTCAATCCAAAGTGGTTTTTAAGAATTTTTTTTCTCTTCTTCTTTTTTTTTTTTTCTTTTGAAGTTGGTTTGGATGTTACATTAATTAAATAAACAGGATGAAATACGGCTTACTTATCGGGCCACATCATATACGAGCCAATCGGTGCTTCCGGAAAGTCCCCGGTGATTCGCTCTCCAACCCTCCGCAATCTAGCACCCAAGGTTGAAAACCAACATTAGGGGTGTTCAAAACTGAATTGGACCAATTGGACCGACCCAATCTGAACCAAACCAATCAAAAATTGAATAAAACTAAAAAAATTGGTTTAATTCGGTTTTAAAAGCCTATGAACCGATGGTTCGGTTCGGTCGATTTCAGTTTTGACCACTACGAAAACTGAACCGAACCGAACCGATGCTTTACTCATTCATTTACAGCATACGCCACTGCTTCTGCTTTCACTTCTTCGTTCTCCCTCTCATTTTCTATTGCTTTCTTTCCTTTACTTTTCTTCGTTTCTACACAACATCGAACAGTGACCCACTGTTCTAGTGTCAACCACTCTGAGCTCCGGTTTTCTTTCTTAACCTTATTTCTCTCTCTATACCACCATACGAAGCTCAATGGAGAAAATGTTTCCTTTTCAGAAATGCAACTACCGTATTTCACTCTTCATCTTGTCCTGCGACTGGTTCACCCCCGTTGGGCTTGCTCATCGCCGATGCTCTCTCTCCGTTGGGCTTCCTTCTACTATTGCGATGCCGACGATTGCCCTCCTTTTGCAAGGCCTTGGATCTTCTTCTCACAGGTTAGATCGTCTTTTTCTTTATCCTTTTTTTTGGGTTTTTTTTTAGGGGGGTGGGTTAGCACACAGGAGGCACATTTTATTTTTTGCTTGTTTATGTGCTTTGTTATTTGAGAAAGCCCGATTCATTTGTTGACAAAAGCCCCAACGAAGCTTGCAATCTCAATCGTCTTTCTCGCAATTGCCAAATTTTTTCCATTGAAGACTTCTAGATTCGTCTGCACATCAACCCGGGTAGCAAAAACCGGGTCCCTGTTTTCCGCCTGAATTGAAGACCGGAGATAGCATAAAACCGAATCAGACTTGATCATGTCAACCGAATTAAACCGACTTAGGTCGGTTCGGTTTGATTCGGTTTTTTAAGGGAACAAAACCGATCATGTCTAAAAAATTCTAGAAAATGTATATTCAGTTTGATTTGGAAAAGGTCCAAGACCGAACCGAACTGACCCTTTGAACACCCCTAGCCAACGTAACCCATTTGGAATTGAGTTGATGCGCGGGGGATGTTGGGATGAGCAAGCTAAACTTTCCTGGTATAGCCAAGCATCGGCACCTCTCCTTGTATTATTATTACTGACATTGTTCGGATATGGAGCCCAGGCCACGTGGCTTCATAATTCAACTATAATTTTTAAAAAATTTTTAAAGGACTTTTGACGATTTGGGAGTAGTGAAGTTTAATTTCTTTTTATCATTACAAGTATTTCTTATACACTTTATAATTTAAAATTAATTTTATTCGAGTTATTATAATTACCCTTCTCAAATATAGAAGAGTGTTTATGTATTTAATTCATGAGATTTTCAAATACATTACTAAAATTTCAATTTATTTATAAAATCATCATTGAGCTCCTAAAATTTAGAAATAATTTTATAGTACTATTAAAACCTCAAGAGTATATTTAAAATCTCTCTTGTAGGAATATTCAAAACTGATTCAAATTAATTAAACCGACATAAGCCAAACAAAACCAATTAAAGCCTAAAAGATCGGTTTAATTTAGTTTAAAAACATAGAAACTGATTGATTTGGTTTGGTTTTTATTTTTTTCTCAAAAAAATAACCAAACCAAACTAAACCGATTGTTATACACATACATATAATTTTATGTTATTTAATATATATGTATTATTTTTGTGATGATTATTCAATCTTGTCTCTATTTATATATATCAACATATGAAACTTTTTTCCTTATTAAATAAGTAGAATTAAATTACTTGTCTCAAAAAACTTCTCCAAAATTGAACAGATAAATTCAAGCTAAACTATTGTTACTATGTCTAATTTAATTTAGTTTTGAAATATATTAAAAAGTCGATCATGTTCAAAATTTTACAAAATTGACATGTTTAATTCGAATTAAAAAATACTCTAAACTAAATTGAATCGAATTGAACAGGGAAATTTTCGAATACATCTCTAAATTTTTAACAGTGTTATAAAATCATCCCTGAACTTTAGGAACTCAATAATAATTTTATAATTAATTAAAATTCTCAAAATATATTTGAAATCTCCCCGCAATCAAGGTTTGAAAACAATCTATTTGTAAACCTTTTGCTATAAAAGGAAAGAACAAAATTAATTCATCATTGACTACTGTTTGATTAATTTTAACATGACTAATTTGCAAATTATACATCAAAAAGAGAAATTTTGGTACTTTCCACACTAAAATTATAATTTTAACATTCAGCACCTAACTTTATCAAATATACAACCTCACTATAAAATAAATGGGCAAATTTGAAAGTTTATATTTTGGATGATAAAAAGACAAAAAAAATTAAATTCCACTTTTCTCAATTATCATTCTATTCAACATTCTTAAAGTTTTTAAAATTATTTCACTTATTTTTCCCGAAATTAATTAATAAATTTTTAACCCAAATATGTTAAATTTAATTTAATTTTTTAGGTAAATATAATTTATGACATTGTATTTTTTTAATAATTTATTTTTTTTTTAAATATAATTTGTTTAATTTTGTTAGAGAACAAGAGAAAATTTTAAATTTAAGATTATATAATTAAATAAGTTAAATTTAACTTGTTTAATTTATAAATAACTAATAATGGATTTAATTATTAATCTATTAAATTCTAACATATTTGTTTGGACAGAAAATGACAAAATATTTGTATTTATTTTATAAAACTATTTTTTATTTTAAAAAAATAACTATGTTTGGAATTATTTTTTAAACATACTCTTTTTTTTTTAAATTTTTTTAAAAATTCATTTTTTATTTCCAAACAAATAAAAAGTAATAAAATGAACAAAAAATTTTTAAATATAATACAAGTTTAAAAATATTTAACATTTTCTTTTTTCTCCATGGTCTTATTCTCTAATAAAAATAAACAAATTATATTTGAAAATAAAAAATAGACAAATTGAAAGTTTTTGTCATGAAATATTTAAAATATATAATGTCACAAATTATATTTACCTAAAAAATAAAAATAAAAAATTGATACGTTTAAGTTATAATTTATGTATTAAGTTATTAAAAAAATGAATGAAAATATAAAGAAAAAAGAAAGAATGTTAAATAGGTAGAAAAAGAGAAAAATAGGATCCAAGTCATTTTTTTACTTTTTTATCTTCTAATAATATAAGTTTTTAATTTTACCTTTCAATTTGAGGGTGCATTTTTTATAAATTTACTAAATGTCAAGATTATAATATTGTAGTGTAAAGTATCACAAATCCTTATTATTGAGGTGAAATCTGTAAATTACTCTTTAATTTTTTAAATTTAACAATTTTTTATAATAAAAATAAAATGTAACGCAATGAAATATATTTTGCTAAAGAAAGTTATATGGCTTGAAATATAAATATAAGAAAGTAGATTTCAATATTTTATTAAATTTAATTTTGAACCCATGTCCAATGATTTTCCATTGCCATTCCCTCTATATGCGCAATCCAATAGCGAACCTAGTTAATCACACTGTCACCTCCAATACTAACACTAACACGTACAAATGACACGTGTGCCAATCACCGTATCTTAATTAATTAAGAAAGATGAAATAAGACTTTACTATTGCGCCACGTCACATGCAAACGAATCGGCGCCTCCGGAAAGTCCACCGGTTGATTCGCTGTCCCGCCCCCGCAATCCACCGCCCGCGCTTCCTCCTCAGATCCCCTCTTTCAGCTGACCATGACAGGTGTCGTCTTTTACTTACACGTCATTCTCCACCTTCAGCCATTTAACCCGGCTTCTTCACCAAACTATCACATTAACCTTACTCGTTCATTTCATATTCTATTCCTTTCTTTTTCATTCATTTTCTATTCCCTTCTTTTTCCTTCGAACTCCTTTGCTTTCTTTCCTTTCCTTGGAATCTTTCTTCAAGTGCTTTTCAAGAGTAACAATTTTTTTTTATATTTTTAAAATTTAAAACCTGTTTAAAAATTTAAAGCTATTTGTTTCCCGTACCAAAGAGAGAGAGTGGGTTTTTCTAGGAGTTTTAAGAAAAATTACAGTTTTTATGGATTATTTTTTCATAAAAAAGTACAATTTCATTTTTATTTAATATAGGATAAGTGACAATTCTCTGACAGTGAGGTTCCACGGCGTGAATCATACCATTGACTAGTTATTAAAAGTTTAATTTTCATACTATCTATTATAAGACTTACATTTTTAAAAAAAAAATAAAACTATTTGTATATACAGTGTTGCTGTTTAATTCTTTAATTTTCATTTTTTCTCAATTTAATATTGGATTTGTAACGTAAATATTTGATAATTAATTTTTAATTTTTTTTAAAGATTCAGCTGAAATTTAGAAATAAAAAAAAATTAAAATATAATTATTTTTTTTTAAAAAATCAAAATATATATAATATATTTTTAATTTTATCTTCATAAAATTTTGAATGCATCTCTCGTTGTACTTTCAGTTATGTTCCCATTCAGAAGTGACAAAACTTACTGCAACTTGCTAGTTGATCTGTGTGATATAGAATAGAACACGATACTGGTAAGTATACACCGTCTAATGTCACTTTCAAGGAAGCCAGTGTTTGGGAAAAGCAATTAATTAATTTCAAAAATCATAATCTAAGGCCGGAAAGGATCAACTGAAATTTGTGTAAGTGTAAAAAAATTTATATCAATCTTATATTTTATTGGTTTGGTCAAAATTAACGGATGAGGTTAATTACAATTGATTTAAATACAAATTAATTATTAAAAATTATTGACAAATAACTGTAATTAACCTCATCAATTGATTTTGATCAAATGACCTTTTATACTTACATTCGGTGTCAATTAATCCCTCATCATCTAAGAAAGTTTGGATTAATTTAAATAATACCAGTCCATAATTTACCATAAAAATTAAACCAAATAATCTTAAATCAATAAAAACAATTAATTAGGAGTGCCCCTAATGCATACATATAGTTTTATTTGCTATGTTACTCCAAATTTCAAAATAAAATAAGTATTTAAAAAATAGACAAATAGAATTTCACCCATTCAAAAAATTTAAATTAACAAGACATTTTCCTTACAAATATTATATTCATAATACTTATCCCCTCAATTAATGTTTTAGTGAAATTTTTATTAAAAATTATACTTTTAAAAGAGTATAAATATTTTTTAATATATAAATAACAACTATACATGAGTAAAATAGGAAACATTAATCAGTGTTTATACTTGAAAAGATATTTATATCCTTTAAATTTAGAATATTTAATGAATTTTTTACTAAAATATTGATTAAAAGAAGTAAATATTAAATTTAATATTTGTACGAGGAAACATTTTTTTTAGGTGTTTGCAAGGAGTATAATTTTAAAAATTTAAAACTCATAGAAGGTGAGTGTTATTTGTTAAAAAAATATTATGCTCATCAGCATTTGATCAATTGCTAGAAATTTTCTCTTCAATTTAATTTTTTTATGTTCTTGTAGAAGGAAAAAAAGGCGCAAAATGTATATACAAAGGGCCTATTTGCATGAGCTACTACTGCTGAAAAATAATAATAGTTAAAAAAGTATTGAAAGTATAAAAATTAAGAATGTTAGCAAATTTTATTGAAAAATAGAAGAAGTTAATAAATTGATTACAGTAAAATAATTATAATAATTGTTTATGATGTTAAAATATCTAAATTACCAATTCTTTAAAAAAATAATATATGGCCACACTATAAATTTTCTTAGGTTGTAAATGCAATTTTGAAGTTATTAAGATTATAAAAATAAATACATTATTAATAATTTACATAAGTTATTAATAATTGTTAAAATCTAATTCTTGACATTCCCCTTTTTAATTAATTTTACTTTCAATTAAAAAATATAATTTTATTTATTCTTAAATTCTAGTATATTTTTTATTTAATTAAAATAAATAACTGTGCAATAATATCTTTATTAATTTAAAATAAAAGTAATATAGGATTATGATAAAATATTATAATACATTTGACTAATTTTTTTTTAATTATTTATAATTATGCTTTCAATTACGAAAAATATGAGTTTAAATACTTTTATTTTTAATTATTTTAAATTAAAATTTTAAAAAATAATATAAAAAATAATAATACAAACACATAAATTTGATAAAAAATAATTACAAGGAAAAAAAAACTACTAAAAATAAGTTGCCCAATCATGCATGAAACTGTAAAATTGGCATTCACGTGATTTTGCCGAAACTCGGGACCATTTAATTCAGCACATGACTTTTCTCTGTAGTAGGTCCAATGCTACGAGTCGCGCTATTTAACAAACTCCAAGGAGTCACGTTCCACGAACAAAACTTGTGGTCTACGTCCACTGAACCCGCACAACTGCATTACTTGCACTCTAAACCCACACCAATCCCCTGCACCCGAAAACTCGCTCTCTCTCTCCCCGCCCCTCCTTCTCCCCACCGCGCCGTCCATGGCTGCTGGAATTTCCACCGTCGCCAGCCCCCTGCCGTTCCACTTCCTCCACAGCCAGTACCCATTTGGCCCAAAGCTCAATTCCATTGCCGCTCCCACCTATCTAATATCTCTGCCGATTCGCCGAAGAGATCTGACACGTCCGACCCGCCGCGGGATCATTGGAACTGTTTGTGTCGTCGTTGAAGGGGGAGAAAATTTGAGTACCAAGAGGAAGGTGGTGGTGAAACTGAGAGGCAGATCTCTGCGGCAGCGAGACTAGCGGCAGAGAAGCTGGTGAGGAAGAAGTCGGAGAGGATCACGTACCTCGTCGCGGCCGTCATGTCGAGCTTGGGTGTCACGTCCATGGCGGTCATGGCTGTTTATTACCGCTTCTATTGGCAAATGGAGGTGCTTGACTCCCCCCGTTTTGTCTATCTGTTTCACTTTATTTTTTCGGGCTCTTTTCTGTTTTTGGTTTTCCTTTTTTTGCGTGTTTTTTTGAATTTGGATTGTTGTGGTTTAGGGCGGAGAGATCCCCTGTTCGGAGATGTTTGGCACTTTTGCTCTCTCTGTGGGCGCTGCTGTAAGTTGTATTAAATATTAATATATTTTATATACATAGAAATCTGGAGAACACTTAAACTTTTTTTACAATTTGAGCTGTCGGTGGAATTGGGTATTATGAAATTTCAGGTGGGAATGGAATTCTGGGCGAGGTGGGCTCATAGAGCTCTCTGGCACGCTTCACTATGGCACATGCACGAGGTTTGCTTTCTTCTAGCTTTCTATATAATACAACGATGTTTGATTCATCAAGAATTTTGTTTCTCTTAAAGTCTGATTTATTCTTATGTTATTTGTTGCAGTCTCACCACAGACCCAGAGAGGGCCCTTTCGAGCTAAACGGACGTCTTCGCCATCATAAAACGCGGTCCAGCCATAGCCCTCCTCTCCTACGGCTTCTTCCACAAAGGCCTCGTCCCTGGCCTCAGTTTCGGAGCTGTAAATCTCCCTCTTCCCCCCCCCCCCTCTTCTCTCTCTCTCTCTCTCATGTTCTGTTTCATATTTGACCTTTGCATTTAAATAATTACTATTATTATTTCTAATATCCGAAATGGAATAAATAAATGCAGACTAACATTTCTCTTTCGAGCATCCTCTCTCCCTCCCGCCCCCTCGCTATGTCGACGTTGAAATTGCAGACATAACAGATTGGTCAGCGATTCTGCACTAACAGAGTCGGAATTCGCTGTTACGACGGGATTGCCCCTGCGAATACTAATAATTACAGGCGAACTCTGTGCAGGGCCTTGGAATTACGGTGTTTGGGATGGCCTACATGTTCGTCCACGATGGTCTTGTTCATAAAAGATTTCCCGTGGGGCCCATTGCCAACGTGCCCTACTTCAGAAGAGTTGCTGCGGCTCACCAGGTAATTTACCTTTAATTAATGCAGCACATTAGCAATTTTGTTTTTCAGGGTACTCAATAAATAAATAGATAATTGTTATTGCTATTAGCAGTAGTGTTTAACGGAAACTAACGGTCACGGTCATACTTGATTTTGATGTCCGTGTCTCAGCTCCACCACTCGGATAAGTTCCAAGGAGTCCCGTACGGATTGTTTTTGGGGCCAAAGGTGGGTGTTTTATTTAATTATTTAGAAAAATGGGGTCAATATGGAATTATTTTAAGTTAGTATACAAATTTTGGTGTAATACTGGGTGCGATGGTGCAGGAAGTGGAGGAGGTGGGAGGGCTTGAGGAGTTGGAGAAGGAAGTGAACCGGAGAATAAAACTATCCAACCGTTCACGATGATCAATTCCTCAAAATCGGACGGATGGAATTTTCTTTGTCATGGTTGTAGAAAAATGTTGGATTAATAAATTAAATGATTCTGATTTTTTTTTCTTTTAAAACAAATATAGATATAGAGAAGAAATATACCCGTTTTTATTTCTTTTTTCTTTTTTTCAAAATGGACTATTATTGAAATCCTACTAAAAGAAAATGCAAAGTTGCAATTGGAAATCTATTTCTATTTCTATTTCATGCAATTCAATCTCATGAATAGAGTTGAAAAAAAAATATTCAAATTCCAACCTAACCCTTGGCTTCATGCGAGAAGTAGCGTGTTATGAAAGCTTGGACTGAAAGGGAAAAGTGTCGGCTATGAGTGAGAGGTAGGTATTATAAGAAAGTAAAGTATCTCAACTGTCCGAAAACATTCTTTAACACTCTTTGGGTCATTTTTTTTGACTTGAGACCTTTCGAGTCATTATTTTCCACAACGTGTTCGGTTGATAATTTTTTCAAAAGAGTTTTTGTTGTACCTAACTAATATAAATATAAATATAAATATATATATATAAAAATAGTAAAATTTTTTGTTAACTTGAGAAAAATTATAACATATACGTTTTGTCAAAATGCGGAATTATTTTTTTCATTACTTTTGTGAAGGAAATTTTTTAAATTTTAATTATAAAAGTGATTGAATTAATATTTTATAAAACACGGCACAAGAAGCAATCTAGTTAGGAAGAAAATAATAAAGTTTACCCAGAGGAGTAGGGCCAACTTGGAATATGTGGGAAGATAAGCAAAGTTTTGCATTCTTTTTCTATAAATAAATAAATATATAGTACAAATTTCCACGTTACTTTGATGGTGACCCCATATTAAACTCTTTTATTTATTTATTTTAGGATACGTGTCGGAGAGGGAGAAGGGAAAACATAGTTTGAACATTCTGCTACCGTTCCCACCACGGTCAAATAAAGATCTCATTTGTATATTATTTTAAAATATTCACATTTTATTTTGAAATATTAAAATTTTAAAATACACACAAATATTAATTTCAATTTCTACCACACAAAAAAAAATCTAATAGAATATCAAACGTAAATATCAAATAAGCTATTAAGCCAATCAAATGGTGGCAACATCATAAACCTTTTCCCCCCCCTCTCTCTTTATATATATATATATATATATATATATAAGAAATAAACTAATATATCAAATAAATGTTTTACATTTATACAAAATTTTACACGATTAATTTACTCATATTTAATGAATGAAATTAATTAACGTTTTGAAAAAAGGAACAACTGTAATTAATATTTTGAATGTTAACTGTAATTAATTTTATTTATTAAATTGAATTAAATCAGTCATATAAAATTTAGTATAAATATTTTATATTTATACCAGTACAGTGTGTATATGTGTGTGTGTGTGTGTGTGTGTGTGTGTATTGTTAGACTTTTATCATTGATATTTTCCTACTACCTCGAATCCTGCCGACTTTACGGGGGCAATAATGTTGTTGGATTGGTCAGTAACAAACGATGCTATACCTTAGTTTTCTCTTTTTATTTTATAGATTGAAAAATGGAGCGTTGGAAATTAAATTTATAAATTCTGAATAAAATTTACAAGTATTTTATTATTTAAATTAAATCTTAGATTAAATTATTTCTTAATTTAAGTTGTCAAATTTTTATCAATTTACTTTTCCAATAACTAAAGAAAATTAAGCTTAAAAATCCAAGGTGTTCTTAAGGAATAAATTTTAAAACATTTATTTTTTAAAAAGCATTTTTAGTTCAATAATTGTTGGATTTACAAATAGCTATGTCACTTCTAATTTCAATCATTTTTATATTATTCATTGAAATCAATTTTGAAATTTTTAATATAATTTTAAACCTTTTTTATAGCATATAAATGTAAGGCTGTAAACAAATTAGATTTAGATCAAATCAATTAAATTTAAATTTAAATTTGACTAAATATTTTTATATCTAAATTCTATCTAAAATCCTATAAAATTCATGTTTGTTAAATCAAATCCGAATTCAATAGATAATTTCTAAACTTGATAAGAAAATTTCATCTAAAAAGAAAAATAATTTTTTACACTTAAATTCCTCAATTATAATCATAAACTAAGTTCATGAATTTTCTAATTTTCTCAATTTAATGTGTGTATAAATTTAAATTTATTTAATAATATATATATAATTATTAATTTAATAATAAATATTATTAAAATTCGGAATCGAATTCTTATCTGATCGAATTGCTTATTTTTAATTTCATCAACTTATTTTAAATTATAGATTTTTGTAATCAGATATAATTTATTAAATTTAAATTTTAAAATTTAGATCAAATTCAAATTAATTTGAATAAAAATTTAATCAATTAATAATTCTATATGAAAGTAATAAAAAAATTATAGATATTTGTGGGTTATCACCAGATTACCTAAAATCATTCCGAAAGTAACCAAAAAAAGTCCTTAAACACGGACACTAATTCAGGGCCAAGTGGCAGAGCGGAAATGGATGGGCGGCCCGTGCAGGTCCTGTGCGACCCTGCGGGTGAGGTAGGCCAACTTCGTGGCGTTGACTGCGGCGCCTCAGGAGCCTAACGCGCATTCGAGTGTTCATAGGCTACGTGCACGCTTCCCCGCCGCCGTGAGGTCTTTCTGATTCCACGTTGGTAGGGCCCCGATTGCCCTCAATATTAACTCAACCTCAGTGAGTGGCCTTTCACCAACATCACCTTCCCTTCCTCCAACTCGTGCTGTCTCCAACTTCTATTCAACTATTGTGTGATACAAGACTTGTTTAGCACTGTCAGTACCCTAACATTTTTTTCTTTTACAACAAGATGAAATTATATTTTATTATATATATGTGAGTCTTATTTTATTGTATGTGAGAAAAACATTCCTTTTAAGAGTGTTAAATAAATTATGACTCTCAATAGGGTAAATTTTATTTTGAATCTGATTCGTATTTGATCCCATTATTTATAATCTTTAAGTTATAAAATATTCAACATACACGGTCTAATTATAAAAATTTGTAATTCGAAATAATTTGATTGAATATAAATTTTATCTAATTCAATTTGTTAAATATCATAATCTAAATATATATATTTCTATTTATATACATATACGTATATTATATATATATATCATAATATAAACTTGATTTATCAAATTCTTATTAAAAAATATTTTTTCTTAAAACTAGAATTAGAAACATATTTTTATTATTTTATAAAAATAAAAATAAAAAAATAGTATATTAATAGATTAAAAATAATTGTTATATATTACCAGTAAACTAGCCTTAAATATAGTATTATGGCAAATCAAATGTAATTATATTATACTTTTAAATTTTAAATTTATTTATTACTTCATTTTTTAAGAATTTTTTGTTTTGATTTTCAATTACTTTTTTGAAAATATAAAATAATAAATTTATGATAATTTAATAATCTTGATTCAGATTATTGTGTCATATTCAAATATGATAACACTAAATACATATCTTACAAGATTTCGATTGGATTTGGATATAGTATACTAATACTGAATTCAGATCTAAATTTACTGTGACAACCCAAAAGGGGAGTTCTTGCTGAATCCCAAAGAGGGAGGGTGTATGTGACATTTTAGAAGGGGAGTATGTGTATATGACACCCTTAGGTGAATCCCACATCAATAAAACACGGAGAGAGATCCTGGGCTTATAAAAGATTAGAGACTACTACTGAACAACTTTGATTTAAGTATTTTGAGCCAGTTATTCAAGTTCAACAAGTTGCTAGGGTCAGTAGTACTCGGGTCATTACAAATGGTATCAGAACCACTCCACGGTAACCTTGAACGGTGGTGTAACAAATCTCAGCGAGGACGCTGAGTCTTAAAGGGGGAGTGTATTTGATACTCCAAAGGGAAAGTCCTCACTGAGTCCCAAAAAGAGGAGTGTATGTGATATCTCAAATGAGAAGTATGTATATGTGACACTCTTAGACGAATCTCACATCGATAAAATACAGGAGATATCCTGAATTTATAAGAGATTAGAAACTACTACTGAATAACTTGGACTAAAGTATTTTAGGCCAGTAGTTCGGATTCAACAAATTGTTAAGGTCAATAGTACTCGAGTCGTTACATTTACTATGATTCAATCTGAATCTAACTTGCTAATAACTCTAAAATAAATCACATATTTTATTTTTTTCAGTGGAATGAAATTTATATTCCATTATATAGGCGTAAGTTTTGTCTCACGCTTAAAAAAAAAAAAAAAAAAAAAAAAAAAAGGACACTGGTACAAAAAGAGGGCAAGACAACGGGTGACATTAACTTGTGTTTGAGCTTAAGGAGGGCGTAAAAATGTCATTTCACTAACTGGGTTTGACTCATAAAGGGAGGGTGGAGTAAAATTATTGGGTTCAACGACAAATTTGAGTGCATATTGAGACGACATTTGCTCATTATTGAGACGGCAGTAAGCCAATAGCAAACGTGGCAGTGGGTGACGGACAACAAATGGGGTTCCCATTATTGAGGCTATCTTACGAAAGTGATTCTTTCTTTGGCAGTGTTTTATTGGTACACGAATTCCTATAGCTTTTGAGTTTTGAGAACAACCCATTATCCCAACTTTATAAGGCAAAAAGGGGTTGCCCCACTCACTATCTGCAATGGCCCTAATTAGGGTGATTAAATTGATCACTCAACTAAACTTACTTTGTTGAATTTTCAATAATTTAAATTAGGTTTAATCGTTCTCTAAAGATAATGTAAAAAACCCTAATTACAACCCTAGTCACTGTTCTTTGTACGGGCAGAATTTGAGCTGGCCAAAAGATGGAAGACAATGCGGGGACATTTAGGGGGCGAATTGAGAGGTCTAATTTGTCTTTTTGCTTTCAGTGCTCAGAGCAGAAGATGTTATCAGTGAAGAAAAGGCTGCAAATTCTAAAAGGCAAGGTCAAGGAAATTGTTCATACTTCCACGTTTCAATTTTCTAATACCTAACTGGTGTTTGTCGCTGCGGCTTCGCGTAGTGAATTCGTGCCGTCGATGGATCAAATTTAGAATCTTATCTGAATTTCACAATTTAATTTAATTAAATTATTTGAGAGATTAAATTCAATTATACATATTTATAATTTAAAATAAATAGATTAAAAATAAATTTCAGTAATTTAATTTATTAAATATCAAAGTCTAGATTTTTATAATAATTTTAGTTAAATTAATTATCTTATATATATGAATAATAAATAAATAAATTTGCATATATAAATGAATAATTAGATTTAGATTTGAATTAATCTGATTTCATCCACTTCGACTTGTTGATAGTTTTAATTAAAATTTTTAATTTTTATTATAGAAGAAAATATTTTAAATATTTGTTATCTTCGCTTTTTTTTAATAAAATTGAGTTTTTTTTAAAGTATCTCAAAAAATTTCACATGAAAATTAAAAAAAAGAATGTAAAAAATAAAAAATAGAATTTTTTTAAAAATTTATGACCATATTATCAAATAAGAGATTTATTTAATTTTTATTCAAGTTTTTATTGTAATTTTTTTGCTTACATTTTACTTGAGTTTTTAAATGGTAGTTAACTTGCACTGTGATCCGGGGTAGTAACTTCGGTCCTAAACTTAGTGGACAGATGAATAGTGGGGGGCAATGGGGCCTAAAGAAAAGTAGAGCTCCCAGGCCCGAAGAAGGGGAATAAAAATTCAGTGGCCTACCCGGAAAGGATCCCTTTGAAGGCAAAACTTGCATGATGCAAGCAAGTCCATTTCATCATCTTCTCATTTATCTCCTTCAATTCTGCAGTTTGTTAGAGGCCATTTATTTTATAGTTTTAGAAATATATATCTATATTTTTTAAATCAAAAATTGAGAACTAATATTCTTTTAAATATTATTTTAAAAATATATATTTTAAAATATAAAATATATATATTTTTAAAACTAAACCTATCCTTAAAGTTATGCTTAGTTTAAAAGCACTTACCTCACTTTTGTCAAAAAATATATATTTTCTCTTCCTTGTCCTCTCACACAAGTGCAACTCTATCTATATCTCTCTCTCTACTCACACATATATACAAATATAGATATATACATATCATATACATATATATGTACATGTACACATATATATGTATATATCATATGCAAATACATCTATATGTAAACACAGGCATATATAGATGTATGTACATGTAACTTAATTTTGTCACTTTAATTTTTATATTAGTTTCTTAATTTATTTTCTTATTCATATCAATTTTAAATGTATTAATTTTTTTCACATAAGTCATTGTTTTAAAATAATATATAAAAGAACGCAATTTTAAAAAGATATTTTAAAAATACATGTAATAAATGGCAAAAGAATAGTGCCTTATTTATTTCTAAAATACCATATGTGACACCCCAAATGAGGGTGTGTGTATGACTTTCTTAAACAAATCCCACATCGACAAAATACAAAAGAGATGCTGGGCTTACAAGAGATTAGAGATTACTACTGAATAACTTGGATTTAAGCATTTTGGGCTAGTGGTTCAAACTCAATAAGTTGCTGGAGCCAGTAGTACTCAGGTCATTACAAATTGTATCAGAGCGACTTCGCGTGCAATTTTGAACGGTGGTGGGGCAAACCTCAGCGAGGATGCTGAGTCCCAAAAGAAGGAGTGTATGTGACACCCCAAAGGGGGAGTGTGTGTATGATCCCCTTAGGCGAATCCCATATCGATAAAACACAAAAGTAATAATGGGCTTATAAGAGATTAAAGGCTACTACTGAACAATTTGGATTTAAGCATTTTGAGCTAGTGGTTCAAATTTAACAAGTTGTTATGATCAGTAGTATTCGGGTCGTTACACCATACTTCAAAGATATACTTCAATTTTAAAAATATGTACTTTTAATGTTGTGAAAGATTTGTCCCTTAATATTTAAGTATCAACTTTTTTCTTTTTTTCATTCAAATTATGAAGTAATAATAAAGTTGTCTACAACTTTAAAAAATTATAAATTTTATCTTTTTTTTAATGATGTATTTGTTTTGTAATAACCTAGATTTTTGATTTAATTAAGACCCAGGGGTGTAATTGTAAGAATTCAAGGATTTGGGGTCAAATTGAAAATATAAGGGATTGGATTGCAGAAAACCAAAGCTTGAGGGACTAAATCAAAATTTTTACAGAAAATCTGGGTGAACAGTGATCGACTAGCGGTTATTGCCGTTTTGACCGCGTGTGTGATGATTTTTCGGTAGACTTTCGCACCGTTGCATGTGTTTTTAGGAAACTAATCGAAGCCTCAATTAATTTGGGGTTTTAGAGAGAGAAACGAGAGGATTTGGAGATTTCTTGGCCGATAGAGTTGACGGAGGGCCGAATGGCTTTTTCTGGCTTTTGGGGCTTTTGGACAACTTATTTGTTCTGATTGAAAGCTTCGGGAGGTTCGCTTGGCTAGGATTGGAGGGCCTTGGGCGTTGATTGATCCAGGTAAGCATCCAAATCTTAGTTTTTGGGGTTTGCTTCGATTCGGGTTGCGTTGCAGACCCGGTCTGTAAGTCGGGTTAAGGAATGTGGGTTTTGGGTGAAGCAGACGAACCCAGATGGTATTTGGGTCCGTCCGAGTCAAACCAGGTGAGTCGGCTCAATTCACTGAGCTGACTCGGCTCAAGCTGGATTGGGGCCAGTGGGTTTTAGACCCATTAACTGGGCTAGCCTAGGTTTGGGTTGGCCCTAGGTCAGGCTGATAAAGGGTTTTGGGTTGGGTTGAGCCATTGGGTCTTGGCCCGAGCTGGTGGGCTGGCAGCCCGAGCCGTCGAGCTGAGCTGTGTGGTGAGCCAAGCCGATGAGCTGAGCCAAGCCTATTAAAAAAAAAGAAAAGAGAGGAAAGGTTTGATTGAACCGGCTAGTGAGTTTGACCGGCCGATTCAGTGGTCAAATTGACTTAGAATTTGGAAGTTGGACTGGTTCCTAGTCCAGGGGGATGAGGGCTATCAGATCAAGTGGGTTTGAGAATTTTTGGATGGCCGTTTCAAGGTGAACCGGCCGGTTTAGTGAAATACATGTTGGCCGACTGGTTCATTGGTTTTTAAGTCGGTTCTTGGAGCAGTTGAACCAGTTCCTGGTTCAGCATGATGAAACCTAGGTAACCAAAAAGTTTGATGATTTTTGGGTGGCCGGTTCAGGGTGAATCGGGCTTGGTTTGTGTGTTAGTGCTTAAGATTATAATGTTTGGTTCAGTTTTGGGCCAGTTTAAGGTCTTTCTTATTGGTTCAGGCCAGTTCTTAACGTTTTTGGGCCTTCTGAATCCGATTTTGAGGGTTTCGTGGCTGGTTTAGTTTGATTGGAGATAGTTTTAGACTGAGTTGGTTAGTTCAAGGTTTTTGAAAGCCAGTTCATTATAGTTTGAAAGCTTTAAGGCTAGATCATTATGGTTCAAGGTTTGTTAAGTTAAGTTAATGAGTGTCTGTGAGTTGTGTGGGTTTCAGTGATGGGACAATGGTGCCTCGAGATATGTGCCATGGTGTCGAGGTGAGGGTTGAGCCGGTTTTGGGTTGTAGAGCTAATTTCTTGTGCTAGTTTTAGTGATGGTGACAGTTTTGTGTATTTTTGGTTACAGATATGCTAATGGAAGCGCGTCCAGATCAGCGAGTCGAGTGAGGGTGATCAGGAGTTCTTTTTGTTAAGCTTTTGTATAGTGAGTGATGATACCCTCTATATGCCCGTGTGTTCATACTATGATTTTTCGACATGATGATTATATGATTTAGAAACTGTATTTTGATTATATGATATGCTTGAGATATGTGTTATGTGTTTTGTGAACTGTTAGTCAGTTATGTTAGTATGTGATTCTGGTTAAGATGTGAACTATATATGTATATGTATACTTGTCTGTGACTTGTATGTGAGGATGGTTTCGTGTGATGTGATTTGGGGATGTTAAGAACTCGACTAGAGTACGATGATCCATAGCGTCCAGTGGTGAGTTGGCCTGGGTCGTGTGAGGTGATTGCGATGCCAGGAAGTCAGCTAGAGTATGGCGATCCGTAGCGTCTAATTGTGAGTAGGCCTGAGTCCCATGATGTGATGTGATGTGATATTAGGTTGACGGTACCCTTAAGCGCATGTTTGATATGTTTTACTGATTACTGTATATGTATGGTTTTGGACTGGTAGTGTGATGTATACTCCAACATGCATGATTAGGTATCATCTGTACTAACTGAGTTTTGCAACTCACTTATTATAACTTTATAGATTTGGGTTTCTATTCCCGGGTAGCGTGCCAGAGTCAGAGCATCATGTGCAGGCTTGATGTACGGGCATGATCTCTTACTTTTTCCTGTTTGTACTCTAGTGCTCCCCTTATTACTCAGGCAGGATCTTGGTTTGTATTTGTATAGTTCGATATGTGTATATATGTTTTGGTTGGTTTTGGTATGTGTCTATGATTGTATGGCTGATTAGAGTCGGGGTCCTTAGTGCCAATCACGGGCCTAAGTTTGGGTCGTGACATGTTCTTATTAAGTGATTATAAAAGGTTAAAAATTGGCCGAAAAGATTATATAAAAATATATATTAAACTTGAGAGACATAAATGTTATATTCTCGATTTAAGAAATTAAAATAATACTTAATATAAACTTAGGAAATTAATAGTAAAATTTAGCGAGAGCCATATTACCCTAATAGAAATCTCGTACTTATATTTTTGTTATTTTGAAAATGTAAGAAAAAGCATTTACGTTTACAACTCAATTATTGTTTAAAAAATTAAAAAAGGACAAGGTCAAAAATCATACCTAAGGATTTCAATAAATTTTATCATTTATAACCTAATGTTAAGCCGAAGTAGGTAATTTAATAAAAACAGTTATCAAATTAGTTAAAACTATTATACGATTGTAAAAATTACATATTTTAAAAAATATCATCATATAATTAGTAAAATAGTTACATAAATATCTTGATAATGACAAATTTTTAATTCTATAAGAAAAACAATTTGAACGTGTTTTGTTTTTCAGAAACAATTTCGTAATTTTTCCTTCTTCCCTTTGACCGTTGCCGACCCCCCAGTTTCGAGTAAGAGGAAAGCATCCAGTGGGTCCAATCGGATCCACCACCCGACAAAATCTTTGCCGTCCGTTTACCGGCCAAGGCCCAGTTGGGAAGATATCATTGTTTATTTTATAAATAAATAAATAATAATTGATGATCTGTTAATTTAGTTGCAGTTGCTCTGGTGCTAAGTGCCAAAGACTTGCTCTCCCTGCATTACAAAAGAAATAAAAAAAATAACTTTTCTACTCTTTCTTTTTACTCTCTATTCGTTAATTGTGGAGTTTCAGGTGGAGCTATGTTGTAGATAGGGATGTTTATGATTCGGTTTGATTTAATTTAATATATAATTTAAATCAAATCATATTTTATAGTACGTAATTTTTATAAATTAAATTGAATCATGATTTATGATTTGGCTCGTTTTAAATCACGGTTTATAATTTATAAAATAAATAAAATAAATTTACTATTTTTATAAAAATTTTAATAAATTTTTTTTTAAAAATGGGTTATTCATTTTTTTCTAACATGTTTAACTTATTAAATTTATTATTTATTAATTAACTATAATAATTATATATTTTATAATAAATATATTTATATTATTTTAAAGAATTTCATTATTATTAATAGAAATTATACTCTAGAAAAATAATTAATTATTATGATAAATATAAATATAAAAGATAACAAAAAGAAAAAATATACAGTCAAATAATAAAAATATACTATATATATAGAGATATAATTTTTAGTTTTGTATATATATAAACTATACAGATTAGTTTGATTTATACAGTTTGTCTATATATCAAATATCAAACTAAACCATACTATGCAATTTGATTCAATTTTATATAGTTTGGTTCGATTTATATAGTTTAATCAATTTAATATGATTTGTTGAACACTCTTAATTGTAGAGCGTCTAAAGAAAGTTATAGAGTTTTCGATTAAAAAATTGTTTAACGCATAATTGATGTCTTAATATGAATAGTAATTAATATATTTTGATAAATAATTTTAAAAAATAAAAAAAAAATATTAATATTAATATAAATATAAATTTGCCAACCAAAGGACCCATTTTTAACTCAACCTTTAACTCAACCCTTTTCCGGGCTTTCACGTTCAATTGAACTAGTCATTTCTACAGGCTATGGAGATGGCTCTGATGTTCTTTGCACTGATTTTAGTGCTTAGTTTGAGAGCAGTAGAATGCGAGAGATCTGAGAGATGATTATAGGGTCGTGGGTTTACCATGCAATCAACTGTCGCAAGCACAGAGCGGTGCTGACGGAGTTCGGAAACTTAGGTGACGGAAAAACATACAAGACGGCAGCTTTTCGATCTGCCGCCATCGAGCAACTAAGCCGGGTTGCCCCCTCCGGTGGAGCAACGCTCTATGTGCCGCCGGGACGATGGCTTATCGGGAGCTTCAACCTGACCAGACATTTATTTCACTGTCGATATCCACAAAGATGCTGTCATCCATGAGTCCCAGGTATCCATGATCATTCCGATTCTAGTAGTCTACATCCTCAGGGTCACGAGTTTCTTAAAATTTTTAATTTTTATTTTTTTAATAAAAATGAACGATTGATATCAAGGTGATTACGATCCAAATAATTTCTCAATAATCTAATTTGTCGGCGCAAATCCTTCCAAAGGAAAGTAAATGATAGATTAACATTTGGTTGGCATATAATTCTTTTTTTACTTTTTATATATAATTAATTACATGTGGTAAATGTCTTGAATTTATTATTTAAAATTCACTACTACACTTAATTTTAAATTTTTAAAGTTCATTTTATTTTTATCTTTTTAAAAAATTTAATTTATCATTTTAGACAAAAGTAAGGGCCAATTTTAAAATGTTTACATGTATAGTCCTTCCATAAGTCAATTAACTTTGGAGTTTTTATTAATCAAAAGTCAGGGAATTTGTGGTTCAATTTAATTTAGTTCAATTTAATTTAATTTGATACTCAAATTCTGTAAAAACCCAACAGAAATTATAAAAAAAAAAATAATAATAATAATAATAATAATAAAAATCTGTACGTGATCCGAACGTCTGAGACGTTCGGATCCACGAAGCCACGGACGGGAAGTCATCAGATTCGGAGATTTCGCAACAGATTCAATTGAAATTTCTTATAAATTCGGTCGAATCGAATGGAATTTCAGAAGCCCTCAAAAAGAAAATCCAGATTTGTTGTTTTGTTTTGTTCTTCATCTGCTCGTTCCAGAAGGTCGTCCACCTTAGCCAAACGGGTCTGTCAAAAATCAAGATCAATCGAAGCTGTTCGAAGCCCTTCAATCGATTTGGCTTCATCGTCTGGCAATTCCGAGTGTTGTGAGAACTTCCATCTCGGATTTCGATCGAGCTTCAGGTGAGATTTCTTGTTGTGTTACTTCGGTTGATTACAGAATTCGGGTGAAGGGGATGAGACCGTTTGATGATTCGGGTTGGGCACAACCCGGATTCTTGATTAAAATGGGCCGGCCCAGACAGCTCTGGGCCGGATGGGAATTTTCTGAGGCTGGGCCAAGGACCAGGCCCAGCCCAGTAATCCAAACAGAGTATGGGGTCCGAATCTGGAATTCTGGATCCAATCCGACCCAGTAAGAAATAAAATAATAATATAATAGAAAAATGCCAGAAAATGGAAAACCGGCCGGTTCAGTGGCTTCCGGTCCGGTTCCTGACCGGTTCAAAGTATCCTTACGAAGGTAATTTAATTACCTACCTGACCCTAGGCCGGTTCAGATGAAAACCGGCCGGTTCAATAGTGAACCGGCCGGTCCAATGTTAAAGAAAATTCAAAGAAATAGGAAAAAACCCCGGTTTATTGTATTAAGGCCGGTTCAGGGCCTTTGCTCACCGGTTCAGTAAAGCTAAATCTGGTTCAATGAATTTAAGGACTGGTTCCACGTATTTCAAGGCCGGTTCAGTAGGAATAAGCCCGGTTCCATGGGTTTTATAGCCGGTTTAAAGGATTTAATGCCGGTTTAATGGTTTTGAGGTTGAATTAATGGGTTTTTATCTTGGTTCAGTGGTTTTCCTCATTAGTTCAATAAGTTTCAAGTTCGGTTCAATATGTAAAAGGTCCGGTTCAGTATTATATCGATCGATTCGAGACTTTAAGATTCCCGAAATGGCTTAAAACATGAAAAATCAAGAATAGGATTGGGTTTTTGATAATAAATTACTTTTTAATTAATTTTGAGAAATACTACGTTCTAAAATGAATATTTTGATTATTTTTAGATTAATTGATTGACTTTCGGGGAGCCGAATCGCCGAAACTCGATTTTCGTGGTTCTCGGTTTCTGTGAGTAATAGTAGATATTTATATGTTTAAATTGCTTTTATACTTGTGTAAATTCCTGTTCTTATATAAATTGAAATTATTTCAGTTATTATTCAGTTTGAACCAAATTGTTAGAAAAATTTGAGGGACGTATATGTCATTATCTGATTTGTTGGAAAAACTTATGAAACTCCTGATTTCGAACACTGACATACTTTAGGCAACTTGATAATTGTTAACTTATTCTGTTAAACTCTGATAATTGATTTTAAGGGAGTACCGAACTGTTAGAACACTGTAGCTAACGGCAGTAGGCGTTAGACTGGGTGCACCTTGACTTGTATCCCCAGCTAGCAGGGGTGGTGCTAGACTATCACGTGTGGCTGACGTGGTAGGCCTGTTTATTGATTTACGGCAGATTTTGAGTCGCCATCCTGATATCTGTATATCGGCATACGATGAGTTTGCCGTCCTGTTTCTGTATGGTTCTCAGTATCGAACTCCCTAACTTGTATGAATTGAAAATTATGCTTTAAGACAATAAATGTTTGATATACGTCTCTCGCATGTAAATATGTATTATTATTCACTGGGTCAATAGACTCATCCTTTTATTTTTCAGACTCAGGTTCGACTCTACCGACGGACCCGACTGCGTGATAGGAGTCGATCGATCTTGACCATTTGATTCAGTTCTCGAGATAGTAGTTAGTTTCTATTTCATTTTGATGTACTGTTTCGTTCCTCTTAGTTAGCTCTGGGATCACAGACAGGTTTTCAGTGTAGAGACATGTTTTGATTATTGTTTCGTACTTCAGATTTTGATTTGGAAATTTATGATTATTTATGAAAATTTTCAGTTTCGTGTTTGATAGGCTTGCTGGGGTAGAATTCGTTCTAACCTTAGCGCCGGTCACGGATCCGACACCCGGGTCGTGACAAAGTTGGTATCAGAGCCAGGTTTTCTGTGATCGTGGGAGCAACATTCTTCGGTAGCGTCTTGCTTATGATTATGAGCCGGCCATTTTCATAATCGAGAGGCTATAGAAGGATGGTTAGGAGTCATTCTACTTAATCGTAATTCTTTCTTGAACTTATTCTAATTCCTGTCGTTTTGTACTCTAAATTCTTTTAGATGGACACATCGCTCGAAAACACGATTTCAGATTACGAGCACGAGCAGTCAGTGACTCCGGATATGCCCCGAGACAGATCACCTGCTCCAGAGGTGCAGGTGGAGGCACAGTCTTCGGTACCAGCTAGAGGACGGGGCAGACCGAGAGGCAGAGGTAGGGGTCGTGGGAGACCGACCCGTAGAGCAGATCAGGCAGAGCAGATGGGAGGGGCTCAGCCTACTGATGGTTCTGATAGAGTGATCCATGCTATTCAGGGCATGCAGCAGACGATGATGGCTAACATGACTGGATTACAGCATACTCTGATTTCCTTGGTAGAGAGATTAGTGGACCAGGGAAGGACCGGCACCCCACATAATCCCGGTCAGGGAGCACCAGAGGCAGGTGCTAGTTCAGCTCCGGGGCTAGAGAGGTTCCGCCAGTGACTAGGCAGGAGCCGACACAGAGGAGGCAGGAGGTCCAGACAGTAGTTGAGGCTACCCAGGCAGTTGCACAGGTCAGCCTCGAGAGTCAGATTCATGATTTCCTCCGATTCAAGCCACCGACTTTTTCTGGGCGGGGGAGCACAGAGGACCCACAGCAGTTCATCGATCAGATGGAGATTATCTTCGAGGTGATGAAGTGCTCTAGCTCCAGATGCGTAGAGTTAGCGGGCTGCCGACTACATGATTTAGCACGGTCTTGGTATAAGACCGCAGTGTTAGGGAGACCTCGAGAGGCAGCACTGATGACATGGGAGGAGTTTGTGATTGCTTTTATGGATCGATTCCTCTCAGCTAATAAGCGGGATCAGTTGGCAGCAGAGTTTGAGCGCCTTAGACAGACCTCAAGTATGACAGTCCCGGACTATGATGCTCGGTTTAATCATCTCTCCAGATATGCCCCGCACTTGGTCACTGATGAGCGAGTTAAAGCAAAAAGGTTTATTCGAGGTTTAGTTAAGCCCCTGTTTCGAGTGTTAGCCCCTCACATGGGGAGATATACATATGCAGAGGCAGTGGATGCCGCTCAGGCGATTGAGGCAAGGGGTTTAGAGCATAGGACATTTAATGAGAACAGGAAGAAAGCCAGGCATTCAGGAACTTTCAGTGCTGGTCAGAGTTCTCACCCGGGGTCCAGTTTTCAGGGTCAGCATCGGACGACTCAGACCGGGCCGGCACAGTTTGGCCGTTTATCTGCGGCAGTGTCAGCACCCGCTGATGATACCAGGAGTGTTGCACAGTCTGAGCAGTATAGCTCCGCACCACGGGGTCAGGAGAACCCAACATGCCGTACTTGTGGGTATAAGCATCGAGGACGATGTCGCAGAGAGACTGGCGCTTGCTTTAGGTGTGGTGACTTGGGGCATAGGATCAGAGACTGTCCACAGATGCAGGTTGGAGATACTCAGAGAGCGGGACAGTTAGATAGAGCTGCTTCATCGACTCATGAGCAGCCGGTTCGAGGACAGGGACGAGGTGCCGATGGTAGGGGACGTGGCCAGTTTGGGAGAGGACAGGCACGTGTGTACGCCTTGACTAGGCAGGACGCTCAGGCGTCCAACGCAGTAGTGACAGGTATGATTACTGTTAGCTCATTTGACGCTTGTGCATTGTTTGATCCCGGCTCGACTCATTCTTATGTCTCTCCGAGTTTTGCTACTCGATTCTGTTTTCTATCTGTGACTCTGGAGCAGCCTTTTTTGGTGGCTACCCCGGTAGGGGAGCCTGTTCTGGTTAGTCGAGTATATATGTCTTGCCCAGTTAGACTGATGGATAGGGACTTCACAGCTGACCTGATTATCTTGGATATCACTGATTTTGATGTGATATTGGGTATGGATTGGTTGGCTTCCTGTTATGCCACCTTAGACTGTCGTACTAAGACAGTGAAGTTTGAGACACCCGGTGAATCGCCACTAGCATTTCAGGGGGATTATCGCTTGGCCCCAGCTCGAGTGATTTCTTATATGAGGGCTAAGCGACTGTTATCTAGAGGGTGTCAGGGATTTTTGGCCTTGATCAGAGACACCCGAATCTCGGAAACCAGCATTGAGTCAGTCCCGATTGTGAGTGAGTACGCTGATGTGTTTCCCGAGGAGTTGCCGGGTATTCCTCCTGATCGAGAAATTGAGTTCTGTATTGATCTAGTGCCAGACACACGCCCGATTTCTATTCCTCCTTATCGTATGGCACCGACAGAACTTAAAGAGTTAAAGGAACAATTACAGGATCTTCTGGACAAGGGTTTCATTAGACCGAGCACTTCTCCTTGGGGTGCTCCAGTATTATTTGTAAAGAAGAAGGATGGGAGTATGCGGCTATGTATTGATTACCGGCAACTCAATAAAGTGACTGTCCGCAATAAGTACCCGTTGCCTCGGATAGACGATCTGTTCGATCAACTTCAAGGGGCAACATGTTTTTCTAAGATAGACTTGAGATCTGGATACCATCAGCTGAGAATCAGATCCGAGGATATACCCAAGACAGCTTTCCGGACCAGATATGGACATTATGAGTTTTTGGTTATGTCCTTCGGACTGACGAATGCTCCAGCTGCCTTCATGGATTTGATGAATCGGGTATTCAAGTCATTTCTGGACCGATTCGTGATTGTATTTATCGATGATATACTAGTATACTCCAAAAGCAGTGAGGAGCATGAGTCACACCTGCGACAGATATTGCAGACTTTGAGGGAGCACCAGCTGTATGCAAAGTTTTCTAAGTGTGAATTCTGGTTAGATAGTGTGGCTTTCCTTGGACATGTAGTTTCCAAGGAAGGAATCATGGTTGATGAGACTAAGATCCAGGCAGTACAGCAGTGGCCTACGCCTAAATCTGTCACCGAGATCCGAAGTTTTCTGGGCCTTGCTGGATATTACCGCCGGTTTGTCAAGGACTTTTCAAGGATTGCAACGCCTTTAACCCGACTGACACAGAAGAATGTAAAATTTCAGTGGTCTGATGATTGTGAGAAGGGTTTTCAGGAACTTAAGGACCGCTTGACTTCAGCTCCAGTGTTAGCATTACCTTCGGGGACAGGAGGCTTTTCGGTTTATTGTGATGCTTCCAGAGTTGGTCTGGGATGTGTTCTGATGCAGAATGACCGTGTCATAGCATACGCATCCAGACAGCTTAAAAAGCATGAGCAAAATTACCCCACTCATGACTTAGAATTGGGGGCTGTGGTATTTGCACTAAAGATATGGCGACATTATCTGTATGGAGAGCCTTGCGAGATCTATACCGATCACAAGAGTCTGAAGTACATTTTTCAGCAAAAAGATTTGAATCTCAGACAGAGGAGATGGATGGAGTTGATTAAGGACTACGATTGCACGATATTGTACCATCCTGGCAAGGCAAATGTGGTCGCCGATGCTTTGAGTAGGAAGTCTATGGGGAGTTTAGCTCACATTGCTCCAGTTAGACGACCATTGATTGAGGAGTTACAGGGACTAGAGAGAGGTGGGGTACAGCTTCAAATTGGTCAAAAGGGAGTGTTGTTAGCTCATGTACAGGCTCATTCGTCCCTACTTGAGATAATTAAAACCAGTCAAGATAAAGATGCAAAATTGCTAAAACTCAAGGAAGAAGTTCAGACAAGGAGACATCCAGAGTTTGAGATTGATGCTGAGGGAGTTCTGAGATGCAGTGCCCGTATTTGTGTTCCAGATGTTGGCGACCTGAGGAGAGTGATCTTGGAGGAAGCCCATAACTCCAAGTATACAGTACATCCCGGCTCCACCAAGATGTATCAGGATTTAAGGCAATTGTACTGGTGGGAAGGTATGAAGCGAGATGTTGCTGATTTTGTATCACGATGCTTGACCTGTCAGCAGGTGAAAGCCGAGCATCAGAGGCCAGCTGGGCTACTTCAGCAGATTGAGATCCCGGAATGGAAGTGGGAGAGAATTACCATGGACTTTGTGACAGGATTACCCCGCACACTTAGGGGGTTTGACTCTATTTGGGTGATAGTCGATCGGTTGACTAAGTCAGCTCATTTCCTTCCGGTGAAGACGACGTATGATACCCTTCGGTATGCACAGCTGTATATTGACGAGATAGTGAGACTCCACGGGGTACCTATCTCTATCATATCCGATCGGGGGACTCAGTTTACATCTCGATTTTGGAGGGCTCTTCATGAAGCCCTCGGTACTCGATTAGATCTCAGTACGGCTTTTCACCCTCAGACCGATGGACAGTCCGAAAGGACGATACAGATACTAGAAGATATGTTACGGGCCTGTGTCATGGATTTTGGGGGCAATTGGAGTCAGTTCTTGCCATTGATTGAGTTTGCATATAATAACAGTTATCAGGCAAGTATTCAGATGGCACCATTTGAGGCCTTATATGGGCGACGTTGTAGATCTCCAGTTGGATGGTTTGAGACCGGGGAAGCTAAGCTTCTAGGGCCAGACTTGGTGCAGGACTCGATGGACAAGGTTCAATTAATTCGACAGAGGTTGTTAGCTGCTCAGAGTAGGCAGAAGTCGTATGTTGATCAGCGTCGTCGGGAGCTCGAATTTGCAGTGGGTGACCATGTGTTCTTAAGAATATCACCACTGAAAGGCATTATGCGATTTGGGAAGAAAGGAAAACTCAGTCCTCGGTATATTGGTCCATTTGAGATATTAGATCGGGTCGGCGCAGTGGCGTATCGACTAGCTCTTCCTCCTGAGTTTTCAGCGGTGCATCCTGTATTCCACGTATCTATGCTTCGGAAATACTTGCCCGATTCGTCACATGTTTTGGCACCGCAGGAAATACAGTTAGATTCTGATCTGTCATATGAGGAGGAACCTGTGGCCATTGTTGACCGACAGATTAAGAGACTGAGGACGAAAGAACTTGCATCTGTGAAAGTAATATGGAGGCATCACTCGAAAGAGGAGGCAACATGGGAACCAGAGGAAATGATGCGTTCAAAATACCCCCACTTGTTCGAGACATAAGGTTAGTCAGTATTTTGAAATTTAAATTCGGGGACCGAATTTCTTTTAAGGGGGGAAGACTGTAAAAACCCAACAGAAATTATAAAAAAATAAATAAATAATAATAAAAAAAAAAAAAAAATCTGTACGTGATCCGAACGTCCGAAGCCACGGACGGGAAGTCATCAGATTCGGAGATTTCGCAACAGATTCAATTGAAATTTCTTATAAATTCGATCGAATCGAATGGAATTTCAGAAGCCCTCAAAAAGAAAATCCAGATTTGTTGTTTTGTTTTGTTCTTCATCTGCTCGTTCCAGAAGGTCGTCCACCTTAGCCAAACGGGTCTGTCAAAAATCAAGATCAATCGAAGCTGTTCGAAGCCCTTCAATCGATTTGGCTTCATCGTCTGGCAATTCCGAGTGTTGTGAGAACTTCCATCTCGGATTTCGATCGAGCTTCAGGTGAGATTTCTTGTTGTGTTACTTCGGTTGATTACAGAATTCGGGTGAAGGGGATGAGACCGTTTGATGATTCGGGTTGGGCACAACCCGGATTCTTGATTAAAATGGGCCGGCCCAGACAGCTCTGGGCCGGATGGGAATTTTCTGAGGCTGGGCCAAGGACCAGGCCCAGCCCAGTAATCCAAACAGAGTATGGGGTCCGGATCTGGAATTCTGGATCCAATCCGACCCAGTAAGAAATAAAATAATAATATAATAGAAAAATGCCAGAAAATGGAAAACCGGCCGGTTCAGTGGCTTCCGGTCCGGTTCCTGACCGGTTCAAAGTATCCTTACGAAGGTAATTTAATTACCTACCTGACCCTAGGCCGGTTCAGATGAAAACCGGCCGGTTCAATAGTGAACCGGCCGGTCCAATGTTAAAGAAAATTCAAAGAAATAGGAAAAAACCCCCGGTTTATTGTATTAAGGCCGGTTCAGGGCCTTTGCTCACCGGTTCAGTAAAGCTAAATCTGGTTCAATGAATTTAAGGACTGGTTCCACGTATTTCAAGGCCGGTTCAGTAGGAATAAGCCCGGTTCCATGGGTTTTATAGCCGGTTTAAAGGATTTAATGCCGGTTTAATGGTTTTGAGGTTGAATTAATGGGTTTTTATCTTGGTTCAGTGGTTTTCCTCATTAGTTCAATAAGTTTCAAGTTCGGTTCAATATGTAAAAGGTCCGGTTCAGTATTATATCGATCGATTCGAGACTTTAAGATTCCCGAAATGGCTTAAAACATGAAAAATCAAGAATAGGATTGGGTTTTTGATAATAAATTACTTTTTAATTAATTTTGAGAAATACTACGTTCTAAAATGAATATTTTGATTATTTTTAGATTAATTGATTGACTTTCGGGGAGCCGAATCGCCGAAGCTCGATTTTCGTGGTTCTCGGTTTCTGTGAGTAATAGTAGATATTTATATGTTTAAATTGCTTTTATACTTGTGTAAATTCCTGTTCTTATATAAATTGAAATTATTTTAGTTATTATTCAGTTTGAACCAAATTGTTAGAAAAATTTGAGGGACGTATATGTCATTATCTGATTTGTTGGAAAAACTTATGAAACTCCTGATTTCGAACACTGACATACTTTAGGCAACTTGATAATTGTTAACTTATTCTGTTAAACTCTGATAATTGATTTTAAGGGAGTACCGAACTGTTAGAACACTGTAGCTAACGGCAGTAGGCGTTAGACTGGGTGCACCTTGACTTGTATCCCCAGCTAGCAGGGGTGGTGCTAGACTATCACGTGTGGCTGACGTGGTAGGCCTGTTTATTGATTTACGGCAGATTTTGAGTCGCCATCCTGATATCTGTATATCGGCATACGATGAGTTTGCCGTCCTGTTTCTGTATGGTTCTCAGTATCGAACTCCCTAACTTGTATGAATTGAAAATTATGCTTTAAGACAATAAATGTTTGATATACGTCTCTCGCATGTAAATATGTATTATTATTCACTTGGTCAATAGACTCATCCTTTTATTTTTCAGACTCAGGTTCGACTCTACCGACGGACCCGATTGCGTGATAGGAGTCGATCGATCTTGACCATTTGATTCAGTTCTCGAGATAGTAGTTAGTTTCTATTTCATTTTGATGTACTGTTTCGTTCCTCTTAGTTAGCTCTGGGATCACAGACAGGTTTTCAGTGTAGAGACATGTTTTGATTATTGTTTCGTACTTCAGATTTTGATTTGGAAATTTATGATTATTTATGAAAATTTTCAATTTCGTGTTTGATAGGCTTGCTGGGGTAGAATTCGTTCTAACCTTAGCGCCGGTCACGGATCCGACACCCGGGTCGTGACAAATTCAAATTAAACTATTTTTATATTTTATAATTTTTAAAAATTTAACTAAATTGCAGTTTACAATTTATTTCAATTTAAATGGTAATTTGTGAAATGTAATAATTTACAAAATTAGAATAGATTTTTCTTAACTTGTTTAATTTGATAAATTCGTTATCTATCAACTAATCACAGTAATTATATATTATATAACATATATATTTATTTAATCTAATAGAGTCTAAATCATATAAACTCTCTGTGAAAGAAAGATAATCATTTATAAGAAAAATATACATAAAAGAAAACATAAAAATATATATAATCAAGTAGTAATAATAAATTATATATATAAAAATATAATTTCTAATTCTATATATATATAAATTATTTGATTTAATTTAATTTATACGATTTATTAAAATGTTAAATATTAAATCAAATTATATAAAAAAATGTTTTACAAACTGAATTAAACCAATCAGACCAAAATGTAATATAATTAATTTATATGGTTAGTTTTAGTTGATTCAATACCCTAACCAAAAGTTAGGGCTGTTAATGGAGCGGATTTTAATTCGAATTCGATCCGATTATTTAGGATATTTAACCGATAAAAAAAATTGATTGATATAATCTGATTTAAAAAATCCACAATCCGAAATAAATAGAGCGAATATGGATCTCACCTGATCCGATCCGTTAAAGATCCGAATTTGATTATAATATATATATATATATATATATACAAATTGTACACACACAACTATTATTGAGTTTATATGTGGATAAATTTTAGAAAAAGTAAATAAGGTGTGCCATTGTCACACCCCGAACCCAGGCCCGTGACCGGCACTGGGATCCACCGACCCAGTAAGCTTCAACCAAACCAGTCGAACTCTAAATATACAAAATATACATAAAGAGCAATAATACAACATCCAAAAACCACCCGGGATCCTGTTTGAGAGTACAAGGAAGCTACTCTAGAATACAATCGGGTAAAGTACAAAAGAGAAATGCCCGTACATCCATCAAATCTGCAGTCACTATCTCCCACACTGGCGCGCTAACTGAGGCAAGTACAGTCAAACGAATCTGGAATTGTTTAAAAACTATGAGTCGCGAAACTCAATGAGTACGGATGATACCTAATCTATACATGTTGGGATATGTATCACGCCACAAGTACAAAACCATACACATACAGTGATTAGTAAAACATAACAACATACACTCAAGAATACCAATAACCAAACATCACATCACAGCACCTCACGTCACAGCACTGGACCCAAGCCTACTCACCATTAGACACTACGGGTCACCGCACTCCAGCCGAGTTCCTGGCATCGCAATCACCTCGCACGACTCAGGCCGACTCACCACTGGACGCTACGGATTACCGCACTCTAGCCGAGTTCCTGCCGTCCCCAAATCCCATCACTGGACTCAGGCCACTCACCACTGGACGATATGAATCCCCGTACTCCAGCCGAGTTCCTGCCGTCCCTCAAATCACATCACTGGACTCAAGCCACTCACCACTGGACGATACGAATCCCCGTACTCCAGCCGAGTTCTTGCCGTCCCTCAAATCACATCCCATCACATCCGCGGCCCCCACCGTCTCACATCACACAACAATTCTCACATATAAATCAAAAGCAATATACATACGCTTATACAGTTCATATCTCAAAACTAGTATCACATACTAACATAACTCATTGACAGTTCACAAAACACATAACACATCCCGAGCATAACATATAATCATATATAGTTTCCAAAACCACGTAATCATCATGTAAGAGAATCACAATATGAAAACATAAGCATAGAGAGGGTATCATCACTCACAGTACAGACGCTAAACCAAAATGAGAGTCCCGAGTCACCTAGCCCAACTCAGTAGTCCGGGTGTGCACCTGCCTACGAATCTGCAATCAAAATCACACAAAACCATCACCAACGCTGAAACCAGCACGAGAAACAGGCTCGGTAGCCTCAAATTGGACTCAAATCCCAAACTGGCCCCCTGGCACGCATCTCGAGGCAACATGACCTGTCACCAGAACCTACGTGACTCACTAATACAGAACAAATCTGCTTAACCACCCTCAACACTATGGAACCAGCCTCCACAAAACTCGAACCGCAACAAACTGGTCTCCAAAACCCTCGAACCGGTTTAACCCATCTAAAACTACCTTCGACTCAACTCAAATGGCCAAGAAACCCTCAAAATCGGATTCAGAAAGCCCAAAAACCCTAGGAACCACTATGAACCGCCTGAAAAGGGCTCAAACCAGCTCCGAACCGGGCCAAAAACCCTAATCCTAAGCATCGACACGCAAACCGAGATCGGTTCACCCTGAACCGATCACCCAAAATCACCAAACTTCATGGTTAACTAGGTTTTATCATATCGAACAAGGAACCGGTCCAAACTCCCAAGAATCGGCCTGAAAACTAGTGAACCGGTCACCCGAGCATCAATACACTAAACCGGCCGGTTCACCTCGAATTGGGCACCCAAAATTTCCCGAACCTACTTGGTCTGATAGCCCTCATCCCCCCGAACCCAGAACCGGTCCTACCTCCCAAATCTGAGTCAAATTGGCCACTGAACTGGTCGGTCAAAGCCCATGGCCGGTTCAGTCAAACCCTTCCTTCTCTCTCTCTCTCTTTTTTTTTTTTTTTTTGAGCCGCGGCTCAGCTCGGCTCAGCCGCGGCTCGGACCTGCCTGGGCTAGCCCACTCAACTGGGCCGGCCCGAGCCCAACACATTTTTTTTTTCCTGGCCCGCAGGCCAAGCCCGCGGGCCCATGGTCCAACCCACCAAACAGGCTGGCCCGGGCCCAACTGGCCCAGACCCAACCCACACAAGCTGGCCGAGTCGACTCGGTGAGCTGAGTTGACTCAGCCGAGCCCACTCAACACGGACTCGGATGCATTCGGGTCCGTTTTCCTCACCCGCATTCTGACCCGAATGCAACGTCCGGGTCTACAACAGACCCGGACCAAAATCCTTCAAAAACAAACGGTAAAGAATCACTTACCCGGACTGAAGACCTCCCGAAATTGCCAACCCAAGTCCGGCGAACCTCCAAGCTTTGTCAATCGACTGAAAAAGCTCACCTACAAGCTCCAACAAGCCGGGAAAAGTCGCTGGCCGTCCGCCCACCCCGTCGGCCCAAACTTCCGAAAATTGTCCCGTTCCCCTCTCCAAAAACCCAAAACAATTGAGGGCTTTTCTTCCTCTCTCAAAAACGAGCTTCCTTTCTCAGTTTAATCACCCAACAACCCCCTATCATCACGGCATGGGCGATTGTTCAACCAATCCACTGTTCATGGCAGGTTTTCAGTCTAATTGCAGTTTGGCCCTTCGAAATTTTGATTTTTCTCGAATTGGTCCCTGGCAAAATTTCAATCCGGCCCCTACTAAAAACAATTATTGCAATAAGGTCCTCGACCTTAATAAAAATGAAAATCCAGGTTATTACAGCCATAATTTAGTTTATAGAATTAAACAAATTTCGTTGCATAAAATGTTTTAAATAGAAATAAATAATTTATATAATATAATTAATCTTAATACCTCCATTTCCTTTATTTTTGTTCCAAAAAATTTTTGTGATTGAATAACTCATTATTACTTTTAATTATTCAGATTTTATAGTTTAATTTCTATAAAGTATATTAATTACATACTTCACTTGTCAGATATTTCTTTTTTTTTTTATCATTAACCTCTGTGTGGATAAATGATATAATATTTAATATAATTTTTACATTACATTTACTTCTAAAATTTGCTTTTTTTTAGTTATACAAAAGTCTTTGTTAATGTAAAAAAAGAAATTTTATATATTTTTTAAAAATATTTTTTATTTGAGTTTTAAGAATTTATTTATTTGAATTTCGATTATTTTTTCAGATATTAGATTTTTTTCTAAAATTTGAATATAATAATATTTATTACAGATTTGATCAAATATCGAATCAAACTGAAATATAATTGTTATCAAATTCACGTTCAATCCTATCGTTATCTGATCACAATGTGAATCATTGACAGCACTGCCAAAATCAAAGTACAAATATTTAATTGAGCTTTGGGACTACTAGATGTGAGAGATCCCTGGGATCCTTTCATTTCCAGTGCCAGTGAAGAAAAGAAAAAGGACTTTTGACTTCAACTCTTTCAACTTCTATTTGCAAATAAATAATACAGCCTTAATATCTGCCGTCTCCTCTCTATCAACTCGTGCCACATCCTTCTCCCCCAGTTTGGCCTTCCATTTCAGAATGGAAAGTTCTATGCCTTACACAAAATTCCTGCAATGTAAGAACAAAATTACAGACTTTATGTTGAAAGAAATTACACAGAAATTGATGTTAGTCAGTCTGAAAAAGCAGTTTCTTCTTACACCGCTGAGCAGCAGGTCACGAGGCTCGAACATCTGGATCACTTCTCCCATCCTAGGCCTGTTCTCAGTGTCCGGATCCACGCATCTCAGCGCGATCAAAACCGCTCTTTTTAGTTCCTTCATTGAGGGCGGATCCGGCACCCTAGGATCTAGAACGCAGTCCAAGTGTTGCCTTGAGACCATAGATTTCAACCAGTCTAACAAGCTTACCTGCAAATCCATTCACCGTGAAATCCAATAGTTATGAAGAACAGAGGGTGTTCTTGGAGCAAGAACATTTAGATTGGAATTCTATTTTCTGTTTTCGATTTTTTTGTATTTCCAAAAGGAAAAGATTATAATGTTTGGAAAACTCTATTATTCTTATATCGATCTTATTTTGGAGCAAAAGTGCTTTCTGAGCATTAGAAACTTTTCTTGCTTTGCAATCCTGCTCCAAGTAGCAGGGCTTAACCGAGATGGATCACTCCAGATGTAGGGTGGGTTAAACTAAATATAAATAGAATATCCAAAATCACATCTTGAGTTTAGGAAGTTTGGAAAGGGTTGAAAATGACTCGAAATATATGAATTTTAGAAAAATTTAATATTGAAAAAGATTTTAAAACTATTGTAGACATGAGAAGGGAAGGGCAGAGGATTAAATTTATGTCAGGGTACTAATAGTAAGTAGAGATTAAGCACATTTTCAGAGAAGAGAATGCATGTGCAGATAATTTGGCTAACATCAGTTTATTTCATAAGTATGACCTTAAAGATTAGGCCTTCCCCCAGTCACTTAATGAGAGCTTATTCGCCACGACATGTTGGAAAAATTTCTCTCCCCGAGAAACATGATTCATTTGTTTATATTTTTTTTGAGATTCGGCGCTTCAATTACACCCAAAAAAAAAAAAAAAGAGAGAAACAAAGAGAGTTTTTTTTTGTGGAAAATTCTCTTGAAAAACAGTTCTTGAAAACAACCCACCAAACGGGTTGTTTCCAAAAACAAATCCAAATAGGCAAGCGTTTCAAGACTAGCAACTAACCTCTTCTTCAGTTCCTATGGTGTAATAATCTAGAGGAGTCTTCCCTGTTATTATCTCCATGAGAAGTACGCCGAAGCTATAAACATCGGTTTTCTCATCAAGTTTGCCGGTGTGTGCGTACTCCGGCGCTGTGTAACTGCAGAAGCCATGCAAAACCAGTTAGAAAAGCCGCACCTATCAATCAGGCATACGCAAAATTTGAGCATATAGAATTATGGACAATAGACTGACCCGAACATTCCAAAGGATGAAGTTTTAACTTGAGTCCACTCTGAGCCTAAAACCTGGGCAACGCCGAGGTCAGATACCTTGGGATTCCACTGGTGATCAAGCAGAACATTGCTAGATTTTACACGTCCATGAATCATGATGGGTTCAATATCCTCGTGGAGATATGCCAAGCTGCAGCAGATAAAAACGTGCCATGTTTGATGAGGACATCGGTGAAATAAGAAGGGGCTAATTGTAAGAATGCAAAGTAGTGGTAAAGATAAAACAAGAAATAATGGGATGGGAAGGAGGATGGAACTGGGAGGGGGAGAAAACAAGCAGGCCAGGATTCATGTTTTGAAAAATTGGTATTTTCTCTCTTATTTTCCCTTTTATTCTAAAGGCACCCCACGTTTATAAAATCGTTTGCAATTTAATTCACTTCTATGTCAATAACCCATTTATTGTTCAAAGAAGGTTTTCATCCAAATTTTTATGTTAGGCCAAATCTGAAAAATGCTTTATGAAGGAGTTAATTACAAAAACAGAAGAGAGTAGGAGGGTTTCTTTAACAACCTTTCTTTATTTTTAAATATTTTCTTAATTTATCAAGATCGTTCACAGAAAAGAAAAAAAAAAATTATGTGGAAGGGGTTCTCTTCTAATTTTTGTATTAACTAGTATTGGATCATATTTTGTACAAGATATCAAATAAAGTGAAATCTATACTCTGTATAAAATATAAGGATGTGTGAACCACAATTTTGATTTATTTTTTAAAAATTGAGCTTGGGTTTTTTTTTTTGGTTTAGTTATTTTAAAAACTAAATCAATCTAATTTAATTACAAACCAAACTAAATCAAATTAAATTAAACCTAAAACTTTAGCTCAGTTCGGTTCATTTTGGTTTTAAGTTTAATTTATTATTATTTAATAATTATTTAAATAAATTATTTATGTAATTTTTTATTGTGATAAATGTATATATACACATGTATGTGTCATATATGTATACATATGTCTGTATGTATATGTATACATATATATACATATATGTATATTTAATATAAATACAAACATATGTGTGTGCATATATATATATATATTTTATTTTTTTTTAATTGAGGAGAAAATTTTGATTTATGGTTTAAAATGGTTTAATTTAAATTTTAGATTAAACCAAATCATAAATTGAGATTATTTTTTTGAATCCAACCAAATTAAATTTTAAGAATTTAGTTTAGTTTGGTTAATTAATTTAGTTTTACACCTTTAATGGACTATATTACACCTATAAATATAAATATAAAAATATATATATTTAATATAATAAAAAATATAAATCATACCATTCGTATGTAATAAATTTATCAACTAACAAATGACAAAAAAAAAATATTTATCAATTTTAATACGTATACAGAAGAGAGAATATAGAAAGGCGCACACACCATTTTGCAACTGATTGGATAATATTCATCCGGATGGCCCAAGTCGGGGGGCTAACATCTCTAATGTACCCGTGCAGCCAATCATAAAGATTTCCCTTGTCCACGTACTCGTACACAAGGATCCTGGAAAATTAAAAAATAATTGAGGATTGGTTTTGGGGGAGATTTTATAATTAATTTCTGCCAATATTAAAATATTTTAGTAAAAATTAAATAAGAATAATTTTAATATTACCTTAATTAAAAGATTGTATGAAAAATAATAATATAAAGGGCACCTGCTAGCTCCATCGACGCAGCATCCAAGCAAGTTGACCAGATTCCTGTGTCTCGCTCCTCCAACTGCTTCCACTTGTGCTAGGAATTCCTCACCATTGCCACTGATGATCATCACTTTTATGAATACATAGATCTCAATTTAACCAATCAAATATTTTTTTTTTGTAATTTTTGGGTCCTTCTCAAAATATGAAATATGTAACAAATTAACTATGATATGTAATATTTGAAAGTTATCATCATAAACTAGATTTTTTTTCCCCTAACCATGAGTATCTCTATCTATTTTACGGTATAAATTGACGATCTTGATCAAGGTGTGTGACTGCTCTTTCCAAATATGTATTTTTATAAAATTGAATTTAAAATACTTCTATAATTAAATAAGTATCTTATCATATTTATCCACGTTTATTAGATAAATTAAAGGTATCTGAGGTCAAAATTTTGAATTTCTAATTTTTTTGGTTATTAATGAGAAAGTTTTATTTTATTTGTTTTAAAAAAGTTTATTTTTTATTTGATTTTCTTCAAATAATTCACTCATAAATGTAAAAAAATAAAAAGTTATCAATTTCTTTCTATGCTGCATTTAAAAGTTGAATAAAAAAAATAAATTTAGATTCCAAAATTTTATTTTTTAACTTTTTTGTTAAGTTTCTAACTTTTTATGTTAAAAAATTTAAAAATTTGATTGAAAGAACTAAATTTTTTAAACGGAACCAACACTCCCTAAGCAGGGTAAAAAGATGAAGCACCCAGTAATATTTTTTTCCCATGTTACTCATTTTGTGAAAAAAAAATATTATTTATTGAAACCGAAAGTTGATATACAAGTACAATACCTTCCGCATAACAATTTCTTCACTGCAACCCTGCTTCCATCAAACATGACGCCGCGATAGACGATCCCGTGGTCTCCACTGCCGATCATATTCTCATCGGCGAACCAATTCGTGGCGGCTTCAATTTTCCTCATCGAGTACCCCTGTTTCCACTGCATTCCCTCCCTCCAATCGCTCTTCACTTCTCCCTCCCGGACTGACCACTGGCCCGCGAAGAGAGCCGGCCGTTCCGGCGTCCAAATACCCATCTCCATGTCTGACCCGGTTCGGGACAAGAGCCTCCGGTCCATGGAAGATGTGTAGGAAACAGAGTGATGCTTATGGACCTTTCGGGGTCTCCGGCGCCGGCGAGAGAAGAAGAAGAAGAAGCAGAGGATTGAGAAGAAAAGAAGAAAGAGTGCTGCAATGGAGGCGACGAGGAGGACCCACAATCTGAGGCCGAAGAAGGAGGTGCTGCTCGAGAGCTTCAGCTTGTGAGGGAGAGACGACAAAGCGGCGAACATGATTGGATGGATTCTGATCAGGTGAAAGATGAAGAGATCGGAAATTAGGTCTTGACCTGCTTCAAAACGGAGACCATGTCTAATATATAGCCGTAGAGTGAGAGAGACGTAGAAGCCATGCTCTATTGAGAACTATATCATATCCAAATCCTGGCGTACAACGGAAAACCGCGAGTAGCGGGAGGTGCAGGTGATGATAAGGTGCGGAGCCGACCACGCTATCCTGATGGACAACCAATAGCATTCCGCATGTGGTTAATGTGCATATGTAATTTCATAAGACGTGGCAAAAAAAAAAAGGAATGATATACTGCTGATGTAATAAATATTTTAGTAGTTTATTTCATCCTGTGATATACGAGACTCACTCCTACTGTAAATTACAAATAACCCCTGAAATTATAATAAATTCCAAAGTTAATGCACAAATTTTAAAATCTTACACCCAATCTTTCGGAAAAAAGTAAAATTGTGATGTACTATTAAAATTAGTCGTACGACGGCACGTACATAAATCGCTCCTTATTAAATAAAATTATTTTAAATTAAAATATTGAATCTCCGCCCACTGTTTTGAAAATTTAACTAAATCAATAAGTTCAATTAGTTGAACTGAGAATTGATTGGCTCCCCAGTCTAGTTAAATAAAAAAATTAAATAAGGTTTAAAATAGGTGAGAATTAGTTACAGTCAGTTAAAAATTAAAAAAGTTGATTTATTAATTTGATTTTTTTTTTTTTTTCTTTTCCTCTCTTTATATCTATCTATCTCTCTTATATATATTTGAGACTTATGAAATCTTTGAATTGAATCTAAAAATTTTGCATCGCAACTGGTGGGGGGCTTCTACCATTGCTAGAAAGTTTGTCAACGACTTGAATATTTGGCAAGCTCCCCCTACTTGGACATGTCAGACTTGATACTGAGGCTATATACAAACTTGAGTTAATCGGAACACACAGTGTCGCTGAAGTTTACATGCGAGAGGGAGGTGTAGAGCGAGCCTACGAAGTTGACCGGCTAGGAGAAGTTTGCCCTTGATTTTGCTTAATTTTTTGGATGATATTATGGAAAAAGAAGAAGAAGAATCAGAGCGGAGAACTAAACCAAATACCTAGGTGACCGCATGTGCACTAGAGGAAGGAAAAAAAAAAAAAAAAAAGAAAGACAAGAAATTAAAAGGTCAAAGTTTACGACTAAAACTTTGAAATTTTGGTTAATAGAATTATTATTTTAACCCTTTGAAAATTATTTTTATTCTTAAGTCGTATAATTCTTACCATTATTATTTTTTTTTTTAAATTCTGATTTGGTCGTAGTTACTTTATTTTATCACTTGAAAATAAAATTTGTGATTAATTATAATAGAACAAATTATTAATTTTTAAAATGATGATTTTTAATAACAATAAAAAATTAAAACATATTAAAATTGAAATAATTTTTTGGATTAATGCAATTATATAATAAATATATTTATTTTATTTTACATAATTTCACTATTACTAATCAAAATCATGATATAAAAAAAATCAATTGTTAAAATAAATATAGATATAAAAGATAATAAAAAGAAAAAATATACAATTAAATAATAAAAATATACTATATATAGATATAAGATATTTAATTTTATATATATATAGACTATACAGTTTGGTTTGATTTATACTGTTTGTCTAAATATCAAATATCAAATCAAACCAAACTATACAATTTGGTTCGGTTTATATAGTTTAAACGATTTGGTTCGGTTTGTTGAACACCCTACCGGAGAGAGGGGTTGTAGGCATGCAAGATGGAGCACTGACTATAACATCCAACCCAAACCCTCATGTATTTTATTTTATATTTTATTTTACATAAGTGTAATTAATGAGATTACTAGCGGTTTAAATTTAATTTAAAAATAATAATAAAATATATATTAAAAATAAAATAAAAAATATAAAATTAAAAAAAAGAAAAGAAGAAGATATAATTTCACGGGGTTGTATGTCCCTACTTGTCCACCATGAAGAATGTTTTTACGTAAAAGAAAAGAAGAGAAGAAGGAAAAGAAGAGATAAAGAAGGAAAATAGAGAGAGAAGAGGAAGGAGCTTGAGAGAAGGCAAGTGCTGGGAATTGAACGAAAGCACAGAAAGATTTTAATCGATTTTTGGTAAGTTTTTTAATGAGTTTTTTTATATATATTTTCAATCATTCGTGTTTTAGTTTCATTTAATCGGTTTGAATTTTAGTTTAAGTGTTATTTTTGTGATAAAAATCAAGAAATAATTTCTACCAATTTAGATTAAATTTTTATTAATTCATGTTAATTTTGGTAAGAAAATGACTAAGTTAGTTCAATAAAAGCAAAACTAAACTTACATTAAAACTTGTCTAAAACCCAATTTAGAAGTTTGCTGACTCACTTATGGATTATTTTTCATAAAAAAATAATTATAACTCTTTTTATGAACGTAAGCATACCTTGGTATACCTAATTTGACAATGAGTATATATTAATATTTAAAAATTTTTGGAGTACGTATGTAATAGAACTTTTGACCTTAAGTCAAAATGGTTGAAAACAGCTTAATTATAAATAATTTCATGTATGTATTAGCATATTCATACATTTATATGCAGTTTTTGACATGTCATTGATAGTATATGTAGTTATATTTTAAGAGAAATATACCAACTAATTAGTGAGATCAATAGGACTGAGTCTGAGCATACACAATATTAGTAGAGGTAAGTGGTCTTTTTTTAAACTCAGTATTTTCCTAAAATAATAAAATTAATATTTTTCTTACAAATAAATGTTTTACTTTAAAACCAAAGTTTTTATTTTTGAAATGCCTTTTAATTTATATATTATGATTATTTTGCTATGAGAAATAGAAATAGGGATTTCATTTTTTTTTTATCTTGTATGTTATATATGTGAATTGTGGTAATTTACCTAGATAATTCGCTGGTTAGTCACATTATTATGGCAGTACTACAAGATTTATTTGTTCGGTGGGGCATTTGACACTAACAAGTTATGTGCATTTGTTCATAGGGGTGGTATCCTATAAAACGAGTCTCATGATCAATAGTACCCAGTAAATTCTTCTCATGTTATATTTATATCTATGTGCACGTCAGATCTCAATTTATTTATGGAGTCGTTATATTTTTGCTTCCATCCTTAACCCTTTAAAAATATTTTGTTATGGTTGGATTTGTAGGTTCAACGGATGAATTAGCTTTATTTTTAAATTATGATCAGTATATTGATTTCTCACGATGTGATATTCTATATTAGTTATGTTAGTTGTACGAATTACTTTTATTTACAGTATTATGCAATATATTTTTGTTTCATTAGTTTTAGTTGAAGGATCATTCACTAAAGTACAAGTCTCATAACTTATTTATTTTTCAGATTCTAGTAATAGAGATCTGTAACTACTTTACGTGCATTCAGTATGGCAGCATTTTGCATCTCGCAAGTTGAGGTCCACTTTTGTCAATAATAGCTAGTTGAGTTGTTATTTGACGAGTGAAGGGTAGACAATTGTATTGTACGTCAAGGTTGGTTGGAAAGAGAAGCATGTAAGAAAATTATGTTTTCAGTTATGATAATAACTCAGTTTTCGTATTATGTTATGCAGAATTTTTGCAGCTTTATTTAATTTTTTTTATTGAGTTGTATGTTGGACTCAGTAAGTACGATAGTTGAATAAAGTTTGATATTCTCCAATGAATTTCGAGTATCGGAAATTGCTAAACTCTATTCTACTATCATCTTACTCGAGTTATGAAGTGGGGTGTGATGCTGACAGTGTTAACAACGCAAGCTAAATTGTGCAAAGATACAACTGAAATTATTCCTAGTTGTTCATTTATTTTATTTTAATTTATCTTATTTTGGATATGTTATACGCTTAAATTAGATTCATTTGTTTCTAATTTTAAGATGAATTAATTTAATTTTTTTGAGATTGCAATTAAACTCAGTTTGTAGTTTGAATTATTTAATTTTTATTTTCTTTGATTATGAACAAAATTTGTTTATTTATATAATTTTATATTTAATATTTTTAATTGATTGATGACCAATTAAATTGATTTCAAAATGTATTTGAATTTGGAAAGGGAGGATAGATTTAGTGGTAATTGAATAATTTATATTCGATTTAATTAAATGGATAATTAAATTGATTCATATGTAAAATAAAAATATACTCGCTCATCTAAATAGTTAAATTAGAGTTTATTCTTAATTAATCTAATTTAAATTTAATTTATATAAGAATTTAGCAAATTGGTTTAACCAGATGCTTTTATAATAATTTGAAGTAAAATTATAAATAATTTATAATTCCAAGTTCACAAACTAGCCTATTTGTTAATCGTATAAAATTAATTAAAAAAATGTAAGTGAAGCGTTGAGAAAATTGTAATTCTAGGTTTTTATTTCTTGAATTTTCATTAACCATCAGTATCCATTTTTACTTTCCATTATTTCACTATTTTTCATAAATTATATCTCTATTTTTATTTACTTGAATAAGAATATATTATTTTAACTTTTATACTTAGCAAGTTATTTAGAGAGTAATCTCTTGTAAAAATAATATATTATTTATCATTATATTACTTACCGGGATATATGTACTTGTGCATATAAATTGTATCGTAAATTGCTAGAAAAATAAGTGACAAAAAATTACAATATTCTCACGTATTTTTGATGCCTTATTTTTTAATGAAATATTTAAAAAAATCCTTTTTATCATTGCATAAGTCCAATAAAATTTATTACACCATTTAATAATATTTTAATTTTTTTTAAGATTTTAAATTTATGCACTAAATTTGAAATCTATTAAATTTTTAGGAAGTTATTTGTATTTTACTCTTTCTTTAATAGAACATAATTTTTATTGATAGTAAAAAAATTTAAAAAAAAGTTAAAATTTTGGATTTTGTTTCCTCTCTAATTCAATTACCAAGTAAAAGTAGAACACTTCCTGGAACTTTCATTCCGACGGGAAATTGAAGGTTTCTTCGACGGTCCATCCAGAGAAAATGGTGAGCTTTCACACCCCCCGTCACAAGCGGCGAAGACCCACAACCACAGAGTCAGCCAAGTCTTCGTTTATTAATTTGAATAGTCAATTCTAATTAGTTGTTTTATTATTCCCTTTAATTTAATTAAAATTTTTGTTCATAACATTTTGTATTTCAGAAAAAGTTAATTAGTAAAAATATATGTAATATATATTATTATAAACTATAAAAATAACAGTATGTTATAAAAAAATATTATTACTTAATTATAAAATTGTCAATAAATTAAATTTAAATTTAAATTTAATCTAAATTTGATTTAAAATTTATAATTTAAATATAATTAAAATATTTGATAAATAAAATTTAATTATAAATATTTATTATTGAAAATGAATGAATTATATATGAAATAAAATAATTAGATTTATTAAAAATTTGAATATGAATTTTAATAATTTATTTTATGAAATTATTTATATTATTATAAACTATAAAAATAACAGTATGTTATAAAAAAATTTATTACTTAATTATAAAATTATTAATGAATTAAATTTTAATTTAAATTTAATCTAAATTTGATTTAAAATTTATCATTTGAATATGATTAAAATATTTGATGATCAAATTTAATTATAAATATTTATTATTTAAAATAAATAAATTTTATATGAAACAAAATAATTTGATTTATTAAAAATTTGAATTCAATTTTTAATAATATAATTTATGAAATTAATAATTTTATTTATATAATATTAATAAATTTTTAAAATTGTTAACGAGACTTGTATCAAGATTTGTTTGATCCAAGTTTGATTATATAATTGATAAAAATGACTTATTTTATTTAAATAAGAAATTAGTCATTTATTTGATTGGTTATTTCTATATTTATTAAGTCCATTGACTGATGAGTTTTAATTTTCTTAGTCATTGCCGGCAGCATTTTTTTTTTAAAGAGAAAAGAAAAGAAAAGAAAAACAGCCACCCTGGGCGAACATTCCAGACGGGGAAGAGCTACAGTGTAACGACGTCGTCTTTTCTGCAAACACACCAATTCTCTTTAATTATTTTTTTTTAGGGGATTATTTGATTTATTCATTACGCATGGGACAACGTTTATGGAGGCCGAAACTGAATCCATAAAATAAAACCAGTGAAGTATCAAATATCGAGAGGGAAGTAGAAGGATCCAGAACGTTTTCCTTCCCAGCGGTTTTGGGTGGGCAAAGAGAAGGTCCTAGAACAACTTCCTTCCTGTATATATACCTTTCTCTATCTCTATGCACATATGTCTCTGTGAATCTGATAGTGTCTTGCTTTGCATCTGTATTGCCCTTTCTTTGCTTTCTTGCTTTGTCTAAATTCTCTCTCGAATTTCATCAATGGCAGACGTTCAGATGGCCGACGCAGAAACCTTCGCCTTCCAGGCCGAAATCAACCAGCTCCTCAGCCTTATCATCAACACCTTCTACAGCAACAAGGAGATCTTCCTTCGCGAGATTATTAGCAATGCCTCTGACGTAAGCATATAAATTTTCTCTGGTTCTGCAGTTTCCGAGATACTGTTGCTGTTTTCGAAATTAGCTAAGAGTAGATTGTGAATTGTGGTGCAGGCCTTGGATAAGATCCGATTCGAGAGCCTGACGGATAAGAGCAAACTCGACGCCCAACCCGAGCTCTTCATAAGGCTCGTCCCTGACAAGACCAACAAGACGCTCTCCATTATCGACAGTGGCATCGGAATGACCAAAGCAGGTTCGTTCTATGGATTATGAAACTTTGATTTACAATTAGTGTCGATATTTTGGTTGTTGAAAGAGAACATGGTAACAATGCTCCAAAATGATTGTGTTTTCAGATTTGGTCAATAATCTAGGAACAATTGCGAGGTCGGGCACCAAAGAATTCATGGAGGCGTTGCAAGCGGGGGCTGATGTGAGCATGATTGGGCAGTTTGGTGTCGGGTTTTACTCGGCGTATCTCGTTGCAGAGAAGGTCTTAGTGACCACCAAGCACAACGATGATGAGCAATACATCTGGGAATCACAGGCCGGTGGTTCATTCACCGTTACACGGGACGTCAACGGTGAGCAGCTGGGCAGAGGAACTAAAATCACTCTCTTCCTCAAGGAAGACCAGGTAATTTAGGCTTCCTTCATGTCTTTTCTCTCCAGTTCTTTCTTTTCATCGTTTCGAATTTCTATATTTTCAGAAACACGAGAATCTAGAATGCTTAATAATGTTGAAACTTTATTGATTTTGTTTGGTGTTCGTCTTAAGTAGAAATAATATTAGATGGCGTTTTGGGAACAAATTGTTGTTTCTTCAATTTTTATTTTTATTTTTTAAATAAAGGTGCACGATTTGTGGAAATTATCTCAAAAGTAGTTGGAGGGTAGAACCTACTAAGCAGCTATAAAGAGGCTTTCGTTACCGATCGCTTTATGTTGCAGTTGGTTGAGTGACATGATGATTTTGGTGTCATTGGTGTATAAAGCAAAAACAATTAAATTTATTAAAGATGTCATTTTAATTTAGTATTTTGATATGGAGCTTTGTATTTTCTTCAGCTGGAATACCTGGAAGAGAGGAGGATCAAAGACCTCGTGAAGAAGCATTCAGAGTTCATCAGCTACCCGATTTACCTCTGGACCGAGAAAACAACAGAGAAGGAGATAAGCGATGATGAAGACGACGAGCCAAAGAAGGAAGAAGAAGGCGAAGTTGAAGAGGTGGATGAGGAGAAAGAGAAAGACAAGGGAAAGAAGAAGAAGGTGAAGGAGGTGACTCATGAGTGGCAGGTCATCAACAAGCAGAAACCCATCTGGCTGCGCAAGCCAGAGGAGATCACCAAGGAGGAATATGCTTCCTTCTACAAGAGCTTGACGAATGACTGGGAAGATCATCTCGCGGTGAAACATTTCTCTGTTGAAGGACAACTTGAATTCAAGGCTATTCTCTTCGTTCCCAAGAGAGCTCCTTTTGATCTCTTTGATACCCGGAAGAAGATGAACAACATCAAGCTATATGTCCGGAGAGTGTTTATCATGGACAACTGCGAAGAGCTAATTCCAGAGTACCTTGGATTTGTTAAGGGTGTGGTGGATTCCGATGATTTACCACTGAACATCTCTCGTGAGATGCTGCAGCAGAACAAGATTCTGAAGGTAATCCGAAAGAACCTAGTGAAGAAATGCGTTGAAATGTTCAATGAGATTGCGGAGAACAAGGAGGATTATAACAAGTTCTATGAAGCTTTTTCAAAGAATTTGAAGCTGGGTATCCACGAGGACAGCCAGAACAGGGCTAAATTGGCTGATCTGCTTCGGTACCACTCTACCAAGAGCGGGGAAGAGATGACAAGCCTGAAAGATTATGTTACAAGAATGAAGGAGGGGCAGAAGGACATTTATTATATAACTGGTGAAAGCAAGAAAGCCGTTGAGAATTCTCCCTTCTTAGAGCGGCTAAAGAAGAGGGGCTACGAGGTGCTCTTCATGGTAGATGCCATTGACGAGTACGCCGTTGGTCAATTAAAGGAATATGATGGGAAGAAGCTTGTTTCGGCTACCAAAGAAGGATTGAAGTTGGATGATGAGACCGAGGAGGAGAAGAAGAAAAAAGAGGAGAAGAAAAAGTCATTTGAGAACCTCTGCAAGACCATTAAGGACATTTTGGGAGACAAGGTTGAGAAGGTCGTTGTCTCCGATAGGATTGTGGATTCTCCGTGCTGTTTGGTAACCGGGGAATATGGTTGGACAGCAAACATGGAGAGGATCATGAAGGCTCAAGCATTAAGGGACAGCAGCATGAGCTCTTACATGTCTAGTAAGAAGACTATGGAAATTAATCCTGATAATGGAATCATGGAGGAGCTTAGGAAGAGAGCTGAGGCAGATAAGAATGATAAATCAGTGAAGGATCTTGTGATGCTGTTATTCGAGACTGCCCTATTGACATCTGGATTCAGTCTGGATGATCCCAACACATTTGGGGCTAGAATACATAGGATGTTGAAGTTGGGTCTGAGCATTGACGAGGAAGAAGAAGCTGGTGGAGATGATGATATGCCGGCTTTGGAGGAAGAGGGCAACGAGGAGAGCAAAATGGAGGAAGTAGACTGAGAAAAGATTGTGTTGTAGAAACAGAAGGTGGTAGTCTGGTAGAGAGGCATAAGGAATTTGTCTGTGTTTGGATGTTTTCTGTTTCCCAGTTGTAATGTGTGGGCGTAAGTCTGTACTCTATTGTTTCCATTTTTGTGTCCCTTTCAATACCGGTTATAATGGCATCAATGTCTGTTCAGTATAATCTCTCTCTCTCTCTCTCTCTCTCTCTCTCTCTCTCTCTTATATTGCAGGGTAGTGTTTATTAGCAGGGACAGTTAGCAGCATGCGTGAATTACATTAAAAAAATGTTAATATGGAAAAAAGTTAAAAGCAGGGCAAGAACAGAAGTTCAATTGAGAGGACGGACACCGGATTAGAAAGGAAGGAGAGAATTGTATCCCAGTTTTGAAGCAACTGCGCGAGATTTCTCTGAGTTCGAGGCTTCGAGCTGTAGACGACCTCCGGTTGATAAATCAATACAAAAATTCAGTTGTCAGTCCAAGTTTCTGAATTTTTTTTGAACGCTCGTCTGTTTCTCATCGTATTAGTTAAATTCCCAATTTTGAAGGTTCCATGGAGACATCCTCTTTGAAATTTTATATATTAGATGGGCTACAGACTTTTATCCACAGAAATGTTTCACTATATTTCGAATTAAATTTCAAATTTCTGAGGTTCTATATGTATGTGGACTTCATATTTCGGAGTCAGGATGTTGATTTTATATATTGGGAATTTATTTTTAATTTAAAAATGTTTATTTAAAAATGTTTGTGTAAGTCTTTGAAAACCAGGGAAACAATTTCTCCATTTTATTTGTATTAAAATATATATAAATAAAAATATTTCATTCTATTATTGGTAAATTACAATTCTAATGTCCTTGTTAAGTTATATAATATAGGTATTTCACCCAATCTGTAACTCAAATATATAAATATATAGATGAATGAATCCAGGAAAGAACATAATTTCTTAATAACCTGTAACTGAATATATAAATATATAGATGAATGAATAAAGGGAAGAACATAGTTTCTTAATAGATGATATATTAATAAACAATAAATTAAAAATAAGAATGAATTAATTAATATCAGTGTAATAATAAAAAAATTATAATTTTACACTATTGATTTAGTCAAAATTAATGGATAAGATTAATTAATTTAAATTAATTATTAAAAGTTATTGAGAAATAGTTATAATTAATTTTATTTGTTAATTTTGAACAAATTAATGGTACAAATTTTGGTATAAATTTTTTATACGTACACTCTGTAAATTAATCCCTGTTTATACGGGATGATTTTATATATTGGGAATTTATTTTTAATTTAAAAATGTTTATATAAGTCTTTGAAAACCGGGGAAACCATTTTCCCATTTTATTTGTATTAAAATATATATAAATAAAAATATTTCATCCTATTATTTGGTAAATTACAATTCTAATGTCCTTGTTAAGTTATATAATATGGGTATTTCACCCAACCTATAACTCAATATATAAATATATAGATGAATGAATCCAGGAAAGAACACAGTTTCTTAATAGATGATATGTTAATAAACAATAAATTAAAAATAAGAATGAATCAAGTATAAAAAAATTTATAACTTTATTTTGTTGATTTGGTCAAAATTAACAGATAAAATTAATTAATTATAAATTAATTATTAAAAATTATTGAGAAATAGTTATAATTAATTTTATTTATTAATTTTGAACAAATTAATAATACAAATTTTGGTATAAATTTTTTATACGTACACTCTGTAAATTAATCTCTTTTTATTAAAACTAAATATCTAATGCAGCATGTATTTGTTTTTAAGTGGGACGGATGCAAAACTCACAGTTAAACACTCATAAACTTAAAATGGATGAGGATATATATAAGGGTAAAAAGAGACATACAAAATCACTAAAATTCCCTCTTTGAGATTTTTTAAATTAATTTTGTTGTTGTTTTACTTTTTAAAACTGAATGGTAGTGTTTGAAAATTGCAAGTCATCGGGTCATTGCAATGGGAATAATAATTTGAAATAAAATTTTTATAATTCTTAATTGGGAATAAAAATTTTTTTGTGAAAAGTATGAAATAAAGTCATGTACTTTTCCCAAGCTCAACTTGTAGTCGTACAAAAATTGACATTAAAGAAAGCTAAAGTCCATGGAACGTACGGAATCATATATATGTTGGAGTTGAAATATATATATATATGTATATAACATAATTATTAGAATAGACTATTAGTAGTTTTATAAAATGATAAATAATAGAAAATTTTATTAATTTTAATATATATTATATTAAATTAATATAATATAATTTCTATTGATTTATAATTTTTTGTATATAAAAAAAGAACTATTTCAGCTTAAAAAATATATAAGTGAAAAATTTATATTAATATTAATAACATTTTTTTTCATTTATCAAACGCTTGTTTGAAAATTATTTACCAACGTGTGTTTACTTTGAAAAATGATTTCCTTATTAACCAATTTTTTGAAAAAAAAAAATGATTTCTCGAAAACTAATTTTAGACGGACGACTCGGTTGCAGAGCTTTGTTTGAGCCAGGGCTCTAAAATAGAGCTCTGTCACGGAGCTTGTCCACATAGCTTAGAGGAGGGGGCGACGAAGATTGCAAGGAAGGATGAAAGGGGCGACGAAGATTGCAGGGGAAGGAGGAAGGGGGCGACGGGGCAGGGGGTGGCGGGTCGAGGGAGCTTTGCCTTTGATTTCCACATTCACTGCATCATCCCACCATGCCTGTATTCGAAGAAGACAAAGCAGAGCAACTTCGAATGCTTCGACGAAGAAGAGAGTAGGCGGAATATGATTGTTGCTTCAACATCGGGTTACCTTTGGAGCTCAGCCCACTTCCCTCTGCAGAGGCGAAATGGGATCCTCTCTCCGCCCACTGCCCCCTTTCCCTTCCCCATTCCTACCCTTTCCTCCTCCTCTTGCGACATTCGCCGCCCCTTTGTGCTCTACGGATGAACTCTGCGACTGATGCAGTCTAACTAAAATTAGTGCTCCAAAAATCGATCAATTTCTCAAACTTAACAATTTTTTACATATTTTGTTAAAATAATTTTCACACATGTTTCAATAAATTAAAAAGAATTATTAATTTTTATAAATTTGTCCAAATAGCCGAAAAAAAAAAATGGCATAAAACGACCATGAAGCTTCTTGCGCCCAAGGAATTATAAACTGCGCGTGATCCCGACTGGAGATCCTCCTGTACCTCTGGTTCTCTGTCGCAGTCCTTTTCCTGAACCTACATTTTCCTTACATTTACTGTATGACAGAGAAAAGCAGGGGCAATGGTGAGTGACAAAACCTTCAAAACCCCGGATTATTGTCGAAGACCAGAAATCATAGCTAATGTGATCTTCACTGTACATAAATTCATCGTAGAGCGTGATCCTGCGGTTTCACTCATTGGTATCACTCAATGTGATTTTCACTTTACATAAATTCCATGTATAGCATGATTCTGCGTGCTGATCGGTGGTATCGGCTATCAGCTTCAAGCTTCTCGTTGCCTACTCCTGTGATTCTGTGGATCTACGTATATATTTAGAACTAGGAAACAACACGGCGATCCACGAGGGTTTTCAGATTTGCATTGGTAAGAATTTGTGTGCGCAGATGATTTAGTGCTGGAATTGAGAGTCTAGAGTTGAAAGTGAGTTCACCAGCTGAGTAATTCCATTATCTTCGAGATTTCGAGTAGTATTAATCCCGTCGGAATGGTTATTTTGTCTGAGATTTGACAATCAGTGTGGAAAGCGGAGGTTGATGAAGGCACAACGAAATGATTCGATCGCTCTCGGTGCTTTTTTATTTTTTATTTTTTCCAGAAAAGAAGGTTGGAGCGACTCGTGCTTTTGACAATAATTAATTATTTGCTTTCTTACTTGTTAGTTCTCTCTCTTGACGCAGAAGGTCGAAAGATTTACATATCCCAGAGTTTTCCTTTCCATCTTTTACAGACCCGAAAATTTCTGAAGACTTGATCAGTGAGGTTAAAATGGCCAACACATGGTGATTCACTCCTGTGTCGCTAATTTATTATGGTTATTCATGTGGTTGCTAATTCAAACAGGTTTTCATGTGTCTGAGGATTTCATGTAACTACTTCCTATATTTTCCGAATGGAGCAGGCTATCAAAAATGACATATACAAGAGACTTTCTTCTATCCTTTCGCGAATTGGAAGCTTGCAAAAGTTTACCTGGTGGATTGAACTCCTCCATCTTACGGTATTGCACCTCCACTGCTTTCGGGTTTAACTTATACTTTGGTGCTATATTCATGGTTCTTTATATTATATTTCTTTCTATGCCTGTGAAACAGTGAATTTAATCAAGCTTTTAATCAAGCTTGTAATAGCCCATCCTCCAGTAGTACGAATGATTCTGTTAACAGTTCTCAAGATTCAAATGGAAAACAGGTAGTGCTTCATCGTGGTGGAGAATCAGAGATGGAAATTAGGTTTGTGTTCATAAATTATTGATCATCTATACAAATGGTTCCCAATTTTGTATCTATTTGTTGTATAGGAACTTAATGGGGGAGAGTGAGAGGACCACTTAGTAGCTTGATGAGAATATATTCTTCCAAAGAACATCTAGGATTCAGTGGATCTTTCAAGTTTGCGGGCTGATGAACCCTTGTCCACATGCACCTGTGTCTAGGTAGCGTATATATCTACTTTAAGAACCAAGTTTGGCTTACTGGGGTTCCACTAGCACTTATATTTATAAAGCATAGATGGTTAGACAACTAGATGTTCTCTATATCTTCTCTACCAGGATAGCAAACATGGCTAGTTATCCTTTACAGGTACCCACTGATTTAATAAAATTACAAAAATTTCTTGCCAGTCCTGTAATTTGGTTATAGAATTCCTCTGTTTGTAGTCATATTATGCGAAGGTAAAGCTTCCTCTGAATAATGCTTCTGTAACTCCTCCATAAACTCTATTGCGAAGTTGATCTTGTCATGAATGAATTGCTGAATCAATTACTCCATCAAGCAGATAAGGAAAGACGTCCAGATGGTCATGTTCATCACTCGAAGCAAAATCTTTGGCATGATGAGCTTTTGAGAACTGGTAACTCTCCAAAGTTTTTGGGTCCAAAACTGGCGTTTTTGAGTTTGACTCCAAAGTTCCAGGCAGAGGATCATTATCAGCTTAGTAAGAGTAACTACCCATATCGTCCTCCATGCTCTTGCAAGGTCTGTCAAACTGCTTAAAGTTTTGATTTTACATAATGTCTTCTGCTTCATATTTTATAGAATTAATTTTTGAAAAGGTTTATGGTGCTCAACTATGCATTTTCAGTCTTGAAGCAAAATAAATCGCTAGAAAATTTAAGCTTGTAAAAGCTGGTTAAGGTTACACTGGAATATTCTTCAGGAAGTACTTAAAACAGGGGGAGGTATTACCAAAGAAGCATCTAGTTCTAATGGATACCTGAATAAGCAGGAATTGGCGGAAAGAAAAAGAGGTAAGATTTCCTACCATAGTCCGTCTCGCAATGTGATTTTTGTGGTGATGATAGCATAGCTATGTTTTTGGGTTTCAGCTAGCAACAAACGGTTCGTCAATCAATAGATTGTTCTATGCTGATATAAGAACTCTTCTATGCAGCTTTATTTGACTTGGTTATAACAAAGAGCGGAAAACAGTCGAGGACAAATAAAAGCAAAGAGGGGAAAGCAGGCAGGACATGGGACTCCTACAAAATTCTCGAAGTGATGAGAAGCTTATCAGCAAACTAGAGGGATATTTCCAATGCAATTCTGCTAAGAGTGCTACACTGATACATTATTCTGCACGCACATTTGAGGTAATTTATGGGGTACTAATTAAACTGGCTTAGTATGTACCCTTTCTCACTTTCTCACAAAGAAGTAAGAATTTGCAAGTAGTGGTCTTGTGAGATAATGAACCTGCCGTGTTAAGTAAGATATTTATGATAAATGTGTGGTAGCCTTGAATAAATATAAGAAACAATTTTAATTTCTTCTTCTAGAAAATGATACTTATAATTGTTCTGAAACTATTCAATTTTTTGCTCCACCAGTGCCATGGTGTTGGAGCAGACAAAATCCAGAGGTCACTATTACTTTATCCAAATTTGCTCATGGATTCAAGACCTGCGATATTTCCAAGATAACTAGCAGTCTTCAACAGAAAGTTCCAAGTAACGTGAGTTCAAGACCCGATGGATCTCTGTTTTCAGTAGAAAATGATGCGGTAGTCCAGATGTTGATAAATCTCAATCCATCGGTATCAATTTCGGAAGCATTACAGTGGCAAATTTTGCTGAGCTAACAGAGTTAGACAACACTCAGGGGAATTGCTCTAGCTTTGATGACGAATGGGCTGAAAATAATTGATGCTCCGAATGGAACAGGAGTTTGGAGTGCAGCGCTATTGTTGGTTGCAATCAAACATCTGATTTAACAGTTCTATGCCATTTGCCTGATGAGGAGGAGTCTGGGTTGCTATAGATGAAGCCCTAATTCTTAATAAGCCAAAATCAGTACTTGAAATATCACCTACTCTCCAAATGGAGCAAAAATCAGAAGTTAGTTCTGCATCTAACTGCAACAAATCAGAACTTGGATACTGTTTGCCTGATGAGGGAAGTTTGATTGCCTTCAATGATATGATTATTCCTCAACAGCCATTGTTTTCATCTGATGGAAATTTAGATTATAATAGCTGCCCTTGAATGGAGCAGTGTATCCTGGCTATTTGGTTTAATGAACCCAGGAAGCTCTATTCACATTCAGTACTCTCAAAAATTTTGTCCAGTGCTGCATCACTTTGAGATAGAAATGGGAAGCCTATCTTGCCATGCGTGGGTTCCAATCAAGCCAAAGGAATTCCCAAACCAAGCTCACAGATCCAAAGACCACTCCTACTTTGCCAGTTAAACATCAGTTTGATGCTGAACCAAGAAGGCCTGAACCTCCCATTTGCTGCTATCAGCTGTTACAGCAGCCAATGTTTTTCGGCACTTACCATCAAAATGAACTGCTTCCAGATCTGGCACTTCCTTACTTGACTGGAGTGGCTTCTCATGCACGAGTTCTGGACCCCATGTTAATGTCAACTTCAGGCTATCAAGATCATAGTTATGAAGGTTTCAACATGCTAAATCCAGGTAAAACATGTAGTTGCTCTTTTCTGGGTTAGAGATAAATGATCTTAGTGATTGATCCTCCATGTTTAAGCGTATGTAGAAAGCATGCTCTAGGTGTTTACACAAGCAACTCTAGGTGGACCAAGATGGATCTCCCTCTCAATAAACATAAGAAATTCATGCTTCTTAATATTATAAAGTACATAAGTTGTAGATATCAATAGGTTTTTATTTTATGATTGAGTTGGTCTGAAGCTTAATTTTCCTTCTGTTGTGCATCATCTTGATAATGACCGTGCTCTGTGCGTGAATACCTTTTTAGTTGGAGAAAAGACAGCATCAACTTTTTGGACAACTCTGTGCTTGTACAAATGCAAACATGTAGAGCACTAAACAATTTTACCGGTACAATCACTCTAATTGTCTAATTCCTGCATATCATGAGGGGAAGAAAATACATTCATATACGATTGGTTGCTGGACATATTGGACAGGATTGTAGTAATTCACTTCTGAGAGAAGTGCTGAATTATTTGGTTATTGGTGTATTTATTCAGATCATGTAGGTGGTGGTGTTGGATACAGAAGTACTCAACAGTCATACAGCAAGTTCACTGGAACATCTTTCCAGTAGATGAGCTCTTTTAACAGTACTGCATTAAACAATTTACCAGAGTTTTAGTTTAGTAGTTGATCAGATGGCTCCGGATCTACTTCAACCCCTTACTGCAATACAGTCGGTTTTTCCCTATTGGAAAATGGGGAAGAAGGATTCTTGTCTATAGTTTTTACAACATGTTAAAGAGGAGTCTGTAATAGCCCATTCTGCTTTGGCGCCTAGTTCACCGTACATGGACATAATCTTCAAGAGCAGACATAAATGCACCAAGTACTTCGCGAATCCTTTGTTTTCCCATCTTTTATTTCTATCCTGTTGCTTGATTGGGTTAACACCAAATTTTTAATGGCCCTTGTATATAAATGAATATATTTAGCGAATTTCATACACTTGCTATGCTCGTGACTAAGGTTGTATTAACCAGACATGATAGCGAGGGACCTAAACTAGGGCTATCAATTCGGGCTAACCCGACCATTCAGGCTAGCCCATGTGGGCCAAGAGGATTCTCGAGCCAAGCCCAAAATGTTTCGGGCCAACATTTAACTGGCCCAGCCTGGTTAACCCAAAAAAAATTTTTAATTTGAAAAGAATTATAATAATATAAAATTTTATAATTTAATTAGTCTGAATAATTTGAAAACAAAAAAAAAAGAATAATGAGGTATTAGTTACTACTAATTTTTTATAAATTGTTATAATTTTGATAATATAAAATTTCACAAGTTTTATAATTTTTATTTTATTTTTTTTTTACTTCCATAATATTTAGTAAAAATTACAAAAAGATATAAATAGAATGGGTTGAGATTTAGTTTAAATTATTCAAATTTATATAGATGCAATTGGACTCATATTTTTGTTTATTATTTTAATTTATAATTCACGTAATATAATAAATAAAAATATATTTTTTATTAAATTTCAATTTTTTATTAAAAATAAAAAATATATATTATTAACATAATTTATTAAATTTAAATGTACTAAAAAGTTTGAAAAAAAAAATGACATTAAATCTATTAAATTTATTCGAATCAATAGGTCAAACCAACCCCTCTTAAACTGGCTTGTTTTGACCAATCTATTTTGGGGGCGAGTTGGGCCGGCCCGAAAACAATCGGGCCTAGCCCAACCCAATATAACCCATTCATTAGGCTATCCAAGCTGGCCGTCAGGCTTAACCCATTTTGACACTCCTAACCTAGGCTCAATCTAGATCAATTAAGATCAAACCCATTAAGTATAGACCCGATTCAATCTAGTAGACACAGATTCAATCCTTTCTTTTCTATTTTTTTTTTAACTCTCTCTCTACCTCTCTTTTTCCAAGGTTTTTCAATTTTAACCCTCTGCCCGTTTTTTGAAAAATAAAAAATTACCACCTTCTATCTCTATAATTTTTTTCTAGGTTTTGTTTCAACTTTCTCAGTTTAAATTTTTCTTGCTCTACCTTTCTTTTTCTAATGTTTTTTGAAATCCATCTAAAATTTTCCCTCCACCTTTCTTAATTTTCTATATTTCTTTTCAACTCTCTCCCTCTACTTACTCTTTTTTAATTTTTATCAACTCACTCCCCATAATTTTCTCTCTAAAATTTGTCAACTCTCTCAACCTTTTTCTCTCTAAATTTTTCCAAATCTCTCAACCATTTTCTCTAATTCTTTTCTACAAATTTTTCTTTCTAAAATTCTCTAAAGAAATAAAAAAATTGGTTTATAAAAAGATGTACTTTTTTCTATAGTTGTTAAGTTATCAATATTAGGAAAAAAATTAAAATGTACTTGAAATAAGTCCAAATATACCCAAAATAATTATTTTTTGAAATGGATCTAGATCTAACAAAGAATAATGTATCTAGAACTATTAAAGACTCTTGTGCATCTGAAGCCTCAAAGCTGGCTTTATAGGGGTGGGGTCTAGGCCAATAAGTTAATTGTAATGACCAGTTTCTAAAAATTTTAAGGTGGAGGACCAAATTGCAAGAATCGAAATCTGTGGGGATCAAATTGAAAATATCACAGGGACCAGATTGTGAGAACTAAAAGCCGAAGGGCTGGGTTGCAATTTGACAGAAATTTCTGTCTTGAACAGTGGACCGAACTGTTCTTTGTTGAATCACCCACGTCGTGTGATGATTTCATCCAATTTCTCACGCCATTTCGAGTGTTTTTGTAGGCTTTACTAAACCCTCAACCAATTTCTGTCTTCGAGCAAGAGGATAGGGGAATTTGGAGTTCTTTCGTTGATGGAGGGGCGGACGGACGAGCAGCTTCTCCGAGCTTTTGGCCGGCTTTTCGATGGCTTTTCTTCAACTTGAGGGTCGGCTGGTTCGGTTTTAGCTTTTGGAGTGTCGACCGGTTCAGGTGAGTGGTTTGTGGCTGGTTTTCCGGTCGTTCTGGTTTTGTTGAGGCTTACTGGGGTCGGTGGATCCCGTGCCGGTCATGGGCCCGAGGTTCGGGGCGTGACAGAGTGGTATCAGAGCTATAGGTTTATTCTGAGAGTTATAAGGGAGCGGGGTTCTTTGGTAGCGCTTTTATTATGAGGGTGAGGGCCCACTTTCATAATGAAAGGACTGCCGAAAACCTTTTAGGGTGTGATGGTGTTGGCTTTTCAAATTCCTTGTGTGCCCGATTCTTTTGGTATCCTTTTGATCCTCGTCTTTTGTACATAGATGGACTCGCTGAGGGGACGTATCGGTGACGATGGACGGGATGCCCATGGATTCATGCGAGGCCGCTGATGCTGGGGTGTCGAGGGAGGCCGCAGGTGGGTCGGCCCCACCCCCAACTAGTGGGAGAGGACGTGGGAGAGGTCGTGGGAGGACGTTAGGCAAGCTCGAGAGTCGACTGCTAGACCGAGTGTGACTGTACGGTAAATTTATTGACCGGACTTATAGCAGAAGTTCGGGAATTACGGAGAGAAGTAGCAGATCTTTCTGGAGGGTGGTGCAGGGGAGAGGAGACAGCAGGCTCGGGTTGGAGGACAGCAAGCCTCAGTTGAAGGACAGCCGAGCACGACGACTGCGCCGGAGGGAGCGGTGCCTGAGGGGCCAGCCCCAGCTAGTACACCTGTAGGGACCCGACCGTTTCAGCGACAGCAGTCCCGGTAGCACAGCAGACAGGGTTCGATGGTTATTTTAGAGATTTCCTTAAGATGGATCCCCCCACTTTTATTGGAGTAGGGATGCAGGAGGATCCGCATGATTTCCTACATCAGTTGGACGATTTGTTTCAGATCTTGCAGTGTTCCGAGGCGAGGCAAGTGCAATTGACAGTTTTTCGTCTCAGAGGTGTAGCTCGATCGTGGTACGACCGATTGATAGAGATGAGACCGACAGGTGCTGCCCCTTGACTTGGGTGGAGTTCCGAAAGGAGTTCCTCGAGCGATTTATGCCTAGCAGCAAGATGGCAGATTTGACCTCAGAGTTTGAGAGAATGGTGCAGAGACCGGGGATGTCGGTGACAGAGTATGAGCAGCAGTTTAACCCGTTTATCTCGGTATGCTACCTTCCATGTTACTGATGATAGGGCACGAGCCACGAGGTTTATCAGAGGGTTGTCAGATTCCTTGTTCAGTTCTATGGGATCACAGATAGGGGCGAATAGTTATGCTCGTGCAGTTGAGTGTGCACGCTCCTTGGAGGCGAGGGCAGTATCCGGGCATATTCATGAGGGTCCAGTTAAGAGGATTAAGATGGATGGCTCTTTCAGTGGTAGCAGTTCTAGGGCGCGATCGCCGTTCGTGATCATCGACGATCCGAGCATGGGAGTTCGTCTGGGAGGCAGTTGTCAGATAGTGTTACCGCATCGGGGGTGGTCATGATTCTTCGGGCAGACAGTCAGTGACCTGTTTTAGATGTGGCAGCAGGGCCATGTGATCCGGCATTGCCCGCTTTCTCGGGAGGTTGCTAGTGCGACAGGGGCATGTTTCAGATGTGGCCAGCAGGGCCACGTGGCTAGAGATTGTTCACGGGAGCTTGGCGGGATGATGGGAGGTTGCTATCGTTGCGGCCAGCAGGGACATTTGGTCATGGACTGTCCCATTTCAGCGGAGACTGTTTTTTTGCAGGTAGTGTGCCACGAACTCAGGGACAGATTGATGCAGGGCCATGCTGCTGGGGGACGAGGGACCGGAGGTGGAGGTCGAGGTAGAGGCCATACGCGAGTGTATGCACTGACTTATCAGGATGCTCAGGCATCGGATGCGGCGATCACCGGTACGATTATAGTATGATCCTTGGAGGCTCTTACATTATTGGATTTCGGCGTTATCTACTGTTATGTTTCAAAATTCGAGACAAATTTTTTTATAAGGGGGGAGAATGTAATGACCCAGTTTCTAAAAATTTTAAGGTGGAGGACCAAATTGCAAGAATCGAAATCTATGGGGATCAAATTGAAAAATATCACAGGGACCAGATTGTGAGGAACTAAAAGCCGAAGGGCTGGTTGCAATTTGACAGAAATTTCTATCATGAACAGTGGACCGAACTGTTCTTTGTTGAATCACCCACGTCGTGTGATGATTTTATCCAATTTCTCACGCCATTTCGAGTGTTTTTGTAGGCTTTACTAAACCCCTCGACCAATTTCTGTCTTCGAGCCAAGAGGAGAGGGGAATTTGGAGTTCTTTCGTTGACGGAGGGGGCGGACGGACGAGCAGCTTCTCCGAGCTTTTGGCCGGCTTTTCGGTGGCTTTTCTTCAACTTGAGGGTCGGCTGGTTCGGTTTTAGCTTTGGGAGTGTCGACCAGTTCAGGTGAGTGGTTTTGTGGCTGTTTTCCGGTCATTTCTGGTTTTGTTGAGGCTTACTGGGTCGGTGATCCCAGTGCCGGTCACGGGCCGGGGGTTCGGGCGTGCGTGACATTAATTGACACCAATACCCGTGACAACCATGAAAAGCCCAAATGAAAAGAAAACGATCTACTTTGGCAAAGCCAATTTGGATAATGAATGGTACACATTCAGAAGTAGCAACAGGTTTTCCATTTCCTTGCATGTAAGTGGGTAAATAATTGACACACCGAATAGCACTATGTAATTTGCAGATGTCGACAACTTGTGATTTGATAAATGGGTGCATGGTTGGTAGCTCTCAATACTTCATTCAAAATGCATATGATACAATTGATACCATATAGAGCCGCATGATTCCTACCACCAAACGCAACTAGACTGAGTAGCCTGATTTTTTTTGGCTCATATGTTCAGACTTTAAACTCAAAAAGCGTGTGTGTGTTGTGTGTGTCTATATATATATCTTAAAGCCAAGATTAAATGATTTTAAGCATGAAAGCAGCGGCTTCCTGGCCTTGGGATTTTTCAGTTTAAAAGTCACAAAATAAGTCTACAAATCAAGCGACCAAATATCCCCTCAGTGAGGCCTTACTTATGTCCTCTTTCTGGATGCTGGTTCTACTTCTACTAGGGATCTGCAAAAACTTTCATAGCTATTGGATACACAATCCTGCTGAAAATGCATAGCTTGAGAAATCATGAAATGTCGGGTAAATCAGGGCCAGTTTCAGATATTGCACGCACATTTCAACACATCTTCCTTATATATACTATTAGAACAAATTGGATACAAAATTCAGATATACAACCCATCTCTACATCTTACATTCCGCATGGCAACTTCTCTTCATAATTTATTTTCTTCTTTTCATTTGGTATTTTACATAACAAAACAGCAATTATTGATCAAGGAACACCACAGCAAAGATGTTACAATGGAGAGGGATACTTACAAGCAAGCAAACCAAAGGAATTCAATGTGTATATATAACAGAGTCCAGTATTGTCAGCTTGGCTATTATGGAAGGTTCTTGTTCAATCCACTTGAATTATCTTTCTCAGCATCAATTTTGTAGGAAGAAAGCAGCTTCCTCTGCATACAAAATGAAGTATTAGGAGACTTGAAAATGTAGCAAGATTTAGCCAATCATGAAACCAATACACTTCCGCTTTTGCCTAGAGGAATGAGAAATCTTTGACCAACCCTGATGGGAAGAATTATCACCAAACTTTCACTATTTGAAATTTATACGTCATATAGAGCAATTAAGTAGGCCAAAGACTGCCAAAGTCAATGACTATGTCAGATGTATGGAAAAAGAATGGTGCAAATTGAATAAACCACAAAAGAAGAATCTCATAGTTGAAGCTAGTGCCCCTGCATCAAGGATATATATGGAATTTTAAGCAGACCAGTCTACAATCCATGCAGTTATTTTCAAGCAACATTTAACCAGAAAGAGTGCGTCACATGTTCCTCAAAGTCAGGGCTGGTCAAATTGATGGAGAGGTTCCGCATCAAGAGTAACACCTGGAAGTGGACAAAAAGCAAATACAAATTACAATAATCACAAAAGCAATTTTAAATGATAAATGCTATTGGAGAAATTCTTCAGCACATTTGAAAGTCTTCAAGGTCAAGTTGGTAAGTTTCCTTTCAATTTTTTTTTAAGCATCTTGCCAGTACTATATGTTGGGTTCTCCACCATTTAGCAACTCTGTCCGTTCCTAAGATGTTTTAAGAATCTTCAGTAGGCTCACTCCATAAGCTTCATTAAGTATTAGAATCCAAGTCCTCTACTGGACTTTCGATGATATTATAAGGTGATGTAAGTCAGCTATCTTATGCATGCAAATGTTTATTTCCAACATAATAATCTAGATGTATATATAAGACAAATAGTATACATGAAAGATTGAAGCTCAAATCTATCAGATGACTTAATTAATAATACTGATTTCAGGTTTTATTTAATGTAATTTTCGAATAATCCTGGTAAATTATTGAGCAACTTAATCATCATTTCTTAACACCATCCCTCACACATGCCTAAACTTTTTATCACATGTAGGTAACACAGAAAATTTCAAACTTGTAGTCAATGAGATTTAGACTCAGAATAAATGTTCACCACCATGTCCAGAGATTGGATAGGGATAATGAACTTCACAGCCCCTACCATGCAGAAAGGTGGTGACCAACCACTGAAAATTAAATCCACAGTTAATCATAACTCATAAGCAGAGAAATGTAATTTTATTCTCATAATAGTAGTGGCTTGATCACATGCACAACTTAGAATCATTTTTTTAATATTTTAAGAGTTGTTAAATCCATCAAAATAAACACTTACATCTAAATGCCACTGATGTGAGTAAACAAGAAGCAATAGTGGTATTTATATCATTCCTGGCTGCAGCTAATTCCTTGTGAGATAATTGTATGTTCACACGCATATGAGAGGGAGTGAAATGCGTCCATGACATGCAAAATGTGTTTTTGCAGGTAGGTTTAATAACTGTTTAATTGAATAAATCATACAGGACCTTCTGCAAAGAACAAAATTCATTCTAGACTCCCGTCCTACAAAGGCAACCATCCTAGACAAGGCTGTCAAAGGCTTATATGGCATGTCAAGAAGCGTATTTTCTCTCGATAAAAGTACTTTTCATGTTTTGTGTGCTTTTGTTTAGGGGAAATGGCAAAATAGCTCTGATTAAATTAGGAATTTTGTCTCAAATTGCAGCAATTACAAGGAAAAAAGTTGTACAAGATTAAAGTCAAGACACATGAAAACAATGTAAAGGTTAGAAGGCATACCGTTTCAACATCAATAGGTTCCATCTTCTTTATCTTCTGTAAATGGCCAGTCACATTTGGATCAAAACACTGCCAAGGAAACTGTATACTTGAGCAAAGTCGGGCAAAACTGCACCAAAAGAAAAAGATACCAACAAGACAATATAAGAATGTTCTGCCAACAAATAGAAATGATGAAAGGAAAATGACAAGAATGGCATAGCTCTGAAGCTTAATGATCAGGAGAGGATGCAACTATGCTCAAATTAAGTAGAAGTATTACTGGTAGTAATGAGAATAAAATAGTTATGGTGCAATACATGTTCATTGTCAATGAAACTAGTCTAACTTCACTCCCTGTCAAGAATTAGATGCCAGCATTCCAGATTGTAGTATAGGTTTTTAAAACACTATAATTCACTTCATCAGTGCCTAGAAAGTTCCAAATAGATTCATATCAATAAATATATAAAATGACAATATATTCATATACTGACTTCAAACACACACACAAACAGAGCTTTGGTGATGTGAATCATAAAACACATGATGAACCATCTAGTGTCATTATCGGACCAATAACTTGTTCAAGAGCAAAACAGCTCTAGGAATTCAAAACCTTGCTGGTCTGCGTTGAACCAAAGGGTTTAGGAGCATCAAAAGCAGAATATGCGCCAACTGGACCAAGTCCTACATTGGAGGTGTCAAAACAGTCATCAATATGCAACAAAAGGGCACTTTGGACGTTTCAAAAATATGGTTAAATGGGGAACATGTCTTCATCACCTTTAACACATTCCAGTTTTTCCAGAATCAGTTGAAAACTCACAACGGTTTCAAAGGTGCAAAATCTGATGCAGCATTTATTGTCTGCTGGCTGGTGCAGCAACTACTTGTTTGTCTTCAAGTTGTAATTAATATCTTACCTTTTCCAGGAAATGGAAACACTAGGTTTGTATTTTCCCATGTTTGAGCAGTTGTTTTCTCTCTATCTCTTTTGACAGCTGAATGTATCCAACTTCTATTATCAATCAAAGCTGCGTTTTTGCACTTTACCATTTTCTTATCTAAACAATTCACTTGTTTAGTGGTGAAAACCCAGAATCTTATCATTCATCTTGAGTGTGGCAATTCAAACTCCAGTTTTTGCTTGTGACGAGAAATCATATCAAGTAAAGCTGGTTGTACACCTTCCGCCATTTCTGTTCTAGTCCATCTCTGGTTCGTTGCACATCCAGAATCACATCATTTGGACTGATTCTGGATAAAAAACCCTCATTCAACACCAATATCCTGTTGATTCATAATGAAACCCACACAATTGTAACCCAAATTACACTTCCCTCAACCCTGGCATCAAAAGTCTTTAGCCAGGAAATCACAGGCTCTCACAATTCCTATACTGAGGTAAAAACCATCATAAATATCTAAATTTGTGTCCTCACAAGTATAGCTTTAAGGCAGATAAATATGTACTTTCAGAAATAATACATTAAGGAAACATTTGTTGAAAAAAGAAAGCCTGTAATTCTTTTATCCATATTTTTTTCTTTTACTAATTGAGTGAAAGACCAAGTCCTACAGGAAAACCGGGACTCAAAACGCGTAACTTTCCCCTTCGAGGATTGTTGGAGACACTACTCAAGCCAAAATCTCCAATTCACAAACTCCAACTGGTATTGAATAATAAGAACTCTGCTTCTGGAACGATATGGATCAAGAGCCAAAGCTCAAAGCATTTACATAAGCATCAAAATACTACATTACAGGCAGTGAAATTTGGAGCTCATCGTGCTTCTCAAGCACACGCAATGCTCAGTGCTCAAGTGATGTTTTTGGCAATTGTTTCAGGGTTTCCAATACATGATTCAGTTTTTAGCACTAGAAAATAAAAGAAGGGACATTTTATTGAGGTGGCAGAGGAAACCTCAGAACAAATTGACAGAAACTTGCACAGACAATTGAATTTTTGCATTTTCAAAGTCAATCCAAAAAATAATAGTGTCAAAATTCACTCAGATTTATATCATAATATCTTACTCCTTTTAAATCTATATTTTCAACAGCCACAGAAATTATATTTAACAAGCAACAAGAAACAATAAAATAACAGTTACCTCTCAGTGAATGAACACGATTCTTTTGTTCTGTAATTGCTCTGGTTGGCCCTGTTCTGGGAGCGCTCTCGGTGCTACTGCAGCAGTTACTGGCAAACAGTTGGCCTTCAAATCTAATATCACCTGTAACATAATACATAATTAACTATGATCTGTCTATAAATGGAACTGAACAGTGCATATAATTAAAATTTACAGTTCAAAACCACAGATGTATTTAACCTTTTGTTGTGTGAGATAATCTAACAGTTTGTACAGAGTTGTTGGTCCGAGGAGATAGAACAGCACTTGATCCAGCATTCTGAAGTGATGAAGAAGAATCCGGTCTTTTCATATACCCAGCTCAGATATAACAGGTGAAGTTTGAAAAGATCCAGCACTTTGTGAAAGAATTGGAGCTGTGAAAATGTATAAATGTCACATAAATTTGCCAAGAAATATCACAACTAAGCATAATGCAAATGGCCATCTCTGACCATTTTTAGAACCTTTTTGTGGGTAAGGATGAGCAGCTTTCCTTTTTGGCCGAGGAGGAGGTAGATGTTCACCACTCCCACTCTTCTGAACCTTCAGAAAGTATTTCTGTGCATGGCTACGTATCTGCAAAAGTATCCTCCATAGTTTACCATGCTGCTTTCAAGATATTTTTTCATGACAAGCATGAGCAACCCTATAGGTTTTAAACTTGCTAGAATACCAATCTAACATGATAATTTGTGTCACAAAAGCATGTTTACCACTGATGCAACTCATATAACACAGCAATCAATAACAGCATGTAACTTTGAAAATCGAATCTTCTAAGTAAATGGTTTGTTTGTGTATGTGATATGTCATAGTGCATGTCTAGAGAAGAGAGGGACAAAGAAAGTGAGGTGATGAGCTATAGCCACAAGCTACAATTATGAGTGTGTATCCTAAAAGAAAAGCACCAATCCTCTAAAAGTATCAGAAAGCAAGAAGGAAACATCATATATGCTAAATTGTTTAATGCAAAGCATGCCAACAGAAAATTAACATTATAAATGAATAATCTATTTAATGAATTATAGTAAAATGGAAAATATGCTTGAATTACCTGGATGACAGTCTTCGACCCAATAAATGCTTCAATCTTTTTCCAATCACGGTCGAAGCTATATAGATCAATCCATGAAATATATAATCAGAATTTTAGGACAATATTGCAAAAATGTGAAAAAAAAAAAACAACTAAACCTGTTCTGCTATAAATATGCATAACAGAAGAGACCAATTCACCTGGTATATCTGACCAACTAACACGAGTATATGAACAGGAAAATCATCCAGTATAATGGTTAAGTATTGTTTTGAGCAGCAAACCACCCATTGGCAGTATTCTTGTATACAACCCATGACTTTCAACATAGTTTATTGACCTACTCATGCAGAAACCAGGGAGGAACCAATAACTAAGAACATAGGATTTCTTGTGATAAATCCCTTTCAAAGTCAATTTGTTTTGAAATTGTTCTTTTTAGGGAAATATGAGTTATGGTAGGATATCACTAGGCAATTTGTTATTACTTATTATCTTCTTATTTAAGAATAATTTTTAGGATTTGAAACTGTTTTAATGATTTTAGGTTTGGGAATGGATCTATAAACTCTAATGTCTTTTCTTGATTAATCAAAGTTCATATTATGTTTAACCCAAGACTTAACCAAGTGGTACCACTCCCCCTCTCCCCAACTTAATCCCTGACCAGCTTAGGCCTCCAATATAAACATCCCCCCTTCCCCGT